>JALLBE010000163.1:0-22533 GCA_036939795.1 Thalassiosira mediterranea
GCCGTCGTCCTCGTCGACCTCGCCCGCGTACCCGGGGGCGGCCGCGAACGCCTCCTCCTCCCGGACACGCGCCAGTTCCTCGTCCTCCGTGCGGCGCGCCCTCTTGGCCATGCGCGCGGCGAGGGAGTCGTCGGCAGCTGCGTGCGGCGGCGGCGGCGCCTTCCCATTGCCATTGATGCTCTTCGATGATCCCTTGGTCTCGATGACCTTGCCCCTGAACGCCAGGAGCTTCGCCATGGTGTCGTCCTCCCTCCTCAGGCGTTCCTTTTTGTTGGCAGAGGATCCGGCTCCAGATTTCAGGTACTTGGCGCGCCGCGCCTCCACCGCCGAGATCTTCGGCTTGTCCTTCGCCTTGCGATCCGAGCGGTGGCGGCGATGGCGATCTTCGGATCTTTTTCCGTCGCCGCCGTTACGCTCATCCCTTTCCCTCTCCCGCACGACGGCGTCGTCTTGCATCGGTTGTGGTTTGCCAGGAGGCTCTTCCGCGCCGTCGTTCGTCTCGCCGGCCGGAAGAGCTCCTTCCGCCTTCGACGGCTCGCTCGTCTCGGTCAAATCTCTGCCCTTCTTCTTTCGCTTCTCCGCCCCCCTGCTGCTCCTCTTGTTGACGTCGGCATCGACCTTCGCCGAGAGGAAGGCGCTCTCCTTCGACAGCACGTCGTGGCTGCTCAGCATCGACTTCTCGCCCCCATCATCATCGCCGTCGCCGCCGGTCAACGCGTCCATCTCGGCCTCCTCGTTGCCGAAGCTGAGGACGTTCAGATCCCTCTTCCCCTTGCGTTTCTTTCGGCGCTTCTCCACGATGCTCTGCTTCCTGCCCCCCTTCCCATCTATACCAGAACCCTCGGCCTTTTCCTTGGCGGCAACCTTCCACGGCACCCTGCTCTCCTTCGTCGCGACCAAATCGCCGAACGGGTGATGATCCACCCTCACGCCCTTGATTTTCGGGGGGGCATCGACGATGTCGGTGGGCACGCCGGTGTGCTCGTCGGCGTCCGTCCGTCCCAGGCGGAGGGCGTTGAACATGGTCGCGCCGGCGATGGTGCCGAAGACGACGTGCTTCGCGTCCAGGAACGGGGCCTCGTCCAAAGTGACGAAGAATTGGTACCGGAGCATTTCATTTTCTTCCGGATCGGCATCCGCGCCGGGTTCTTCCAGGGGGAAGGCCATGGCCACCTGTCCCCGGTGATTGAAGCGTATGCGCGGATTGACCTCGAGCCGTTTGCGCTCGAGGCCGAAGGGATCTCCCATCCCGCTGCTCGTGCTGGGAGGAACGGCCGTGCTCCCCCTCATGTAAGCCTCCATCTCCTTGGCATCGCTCCCGGCCTCCAACCCCCCCGACCCGTCATTGTCGGACGCCCCCCGGCTCAATCCCGTCTGTATCAAAAATTCCCCCAGTATCCGATGGAATATCATGTCGTCGTAATACCCGTCCACGCACAATTGCAGGAATGCCCGGGTCGTCGTGGGACACTCCTTGCACCACAGGTCGACGTCGATGGGTCCGTGGGTCGTGTCGAGGACGACCCGGCCGGTGGTGGCGGGTTCGGTGGAGTAGACCTGGCTCATGTTAGACGACGGACGACGGACGATGACGAGCAAGGGCGAGGGGGAGGGGGGCTATGGGAGAGGGATGGGGTTTGAGGCGCAGCTCTAGCGGCGGGGGGCGGAGATGAGGGCGAGCCCCGACGACGTCTAGCTGGGTCAGCGGTCAAGCGGAGACGACTGATTGATGATTGATCCTCCAGTCGGCGGAGATATATATATGATCTCAGTACATTTGCCACGAATTCCTACGTCGGCGTTGTCGAAATGGCCAGATGCGTCAACGGCTCCGCTTCCCAGCATCCAGCATAGCAGCCTTCGTCCTTCGTCCTTCCACTGTCCTTCGTCCGTCGTCCGTTCCCCCGTTCCCCCGTTCCCTCTCGCTGCAACAACGACATCCCCTGATCACTGCCCTGATCGCCCTTGCGCTCTGCCGTCCGTCATCGCCGGCCGTCCCTTCGTCGGTCGTCGCAGGTCGCAGGGCCCAGGCACCCGACGAGCCAAGGAAATAAATGCCCGAATGAGTGTGCATTCTGAATCTGATCACTACATTTGCTGCCGAGTGGTTGCATGAAACGATGTCCATGGCCATTGCGCACCAAGAACAATCTTCATGAACGCCAACCGTCCGAGCGCCGGCGCCCTGAACATTTATTCTTCGGCCAAGACTCGAAAAGGGCGTCGGAGCCGATGGGCGCGGTCGAGGTTCGATGCACTTCTCGTCTGCTGCTTCGCCTTGGCGGTAGCTTGTGGCGCTGCACTTTTCCTTCATCGGACCTTGTCATGGTCGCCTTCGCAACGTGTGCATCATCGATGCTGGTTGAAGCATGCATTGAAATCGGGGGAGTTCAAGCTATTTTCGCACCGATCGTACCATGACAATACGCAGTCCGAACAACCGAATTGCCAAGAATCGCTATCGGAACTGAAGTCGATAGGTGTGGACCACCTTGATTTGGATTTAGTTCTGGACGAACGCCACGGCAACAAACGATTGCTGGTTGCGCATCCTATGGAGTTCAAAGGCTTATCCGAATACTATTCTCCGTGTGCCAATAAAGAATTTGATGACATGATTCGAGCATTGAAAACGGTGTACGGCAAAGACTTCTTCATATCAATGGAGCCAAAGGCAGCTTGGGGCAAGACCCCGAAGGAGTTGGAAGATGAGGCATTGGCCAAGTTGCCCTCGAACATCCTGGTTGAGTTATTAGGAAAGATAGAACAACATGAGCTCCGGGGGAACTGTGCTGTCATTGTGGAGATCAACGAAGTTCAAGATGGTGATGAATTGGAAAAGGAACGTAGATTGCTTCACGAGATTCTTCAATACTGTCAGTTATATCGGGGTTTTCGTTTAACAGATGAGTCGCCAACAACGATGGGAGAGTATGATATCATCATGCCCACCATCGAATTCCATCCCTCACATCCTCACAACACAGATGGAAAGTCCGTTCCATTCAATATGAGAGGCAGGTCCATATTTTGGGTTGTGGACAACGAGGCTGATCTCACCTTTGCTGCAGAAATGCGCCCTTATGGAATTGTTTCCAATTCACCCAAAAGTATCACAAATATTGTTGAGGACCCAAGTTGGTGTGAGGAATGACTACTTTGCAGCATAACAAGATTGTTGGTGGAAGACATAAATACCTTATCTCCTGCATTGACAGTCGACGGTGGTACAAATCTTGGATTGCATTAATACTATATTCTATTCAATGCCTCCGTTAATCTGGACATGTGGCAAGTGAGACTTGTGTGCCTTGCTTAACACCAATCAAATAACCTCGATATTTAAGCCTAAGGTACACCAAATATGGATCGTCCTATTTCGTGAAAATCGCAAAACCTACGCCAAACTTGGCGCAGCTTCAGACTTTGAGGAAAAATCGTTCTACGGAGTACCGTAGTTTAAGTTCACTAAGGTTCTTGACAAATCAGTAGTCCAGGCAATTTTGAAGCTTTTTTTAAGTGCTCACTCGTTGAAGTGTTGGTGGGTTTAAACACTCCGTCGCCGTATTTGGCCATTATCAACAAGTTTGGTATGTGCATACGTGAGAGAGTTATTTTTAACAATTATTTTTAACAATTCACTGGTCTTGAATTCCAGCAGGTTTAACAGGAAAACCACTGGTTCTGGCACTATTTTGAACCTTAGTGAACTTAAACTACGGTAACAAAAATTTCTGCCAAATAAATGTTTTTACTATCCTTCCTGGCTATACCATTTTCGTCCTAACAGTATCACTGTCTCGTAAAACTAATTTTCGCCGTCCATGTGATCTACTGTTAGCACACTGCCTGGAAGGGAAAACCTACACCAAATTTGGCGTACCTTTGAAAACCTACGCCAAATTTGGCGTAGGTTTTCGATTGGGGTTAAATAAACACTGACAGGACATTCATCACAGGCGAGGTGGTTGCAGAAACTTCTTCCACATCAACACCGGTGTGAGTCATCCTATCAAATTCAACACCCATCAGCCGATGCATTGACTCCTGCGTGTCACATCATTGAGCTAATACCATAGTGAATAGTACACTGGCCATAAGTTATCATAAGGAGCACATTCTCCTGCTCGTTCTGGGTTATCGTATCTTTCTTTGCCATATATTGATGCATTATCTCATCAGCAAGCGAGACATGTGCAGTGCTATAATCCCCTGTGATGGCAGAGTGAAACCACAACACACTTGCCATATCCTTGCAAGATAGAGTTTCTTGCGGCTCTTCTGCTCTTGCTTGGCAAAAAAGGGTTGGAAGAGCTATCACTATCACAGTCGGCCTATACGTCTGCTATGCACTCATAATGTGACTTCGGAACACGATCATTATCACACATCTGATCGTTCATTGAAGCCTACGACTGGCCACGAGAGCACTGACACTGGCAGATGATCGAGAGGGTCTGAAAAGAGTGACATTGTTTCGCGAAGACTTACCCTCTGGAAGAGTGTGTGAGAAATAAGGTGCAATGTGGGGTGAGCCTATCTGGTTTTGGTTCTGCTGATTAACTTATGATGTTAGATGCTGCTCAGAGAACGTTCCCCAAGGTGGCATGATTCTTCACAGTGTTGACTCCAATTTCAACATTTCTTCCTCTGGTAAACTATGAAGGCTTCTTCAGATGGATACGCCAAATTATTGTTGAGCTCTGCAGATGAGCCACCCAGCAGGCCCAGGCACGGCCACTTAATCTTACGGAAAGGGAAATCGTGTACCTGAAATAGGTACCTGAAAAAGCGCCTTCCGCGAATCTGAACGGTGCACGAAGGAGTCCAGCAGGGTTGTTATCAGTGCATTATTCCGTGTAGCATGACCATCATGAAACATGAGCAACATAAGCCAGTAAGATGTCGTGCAAAGTGGAGAATCCTGTCCGTCAAAATGGCCAAAACCTTCCAGGTGGAAGGGTCAGGCTGAGCCATGTCGTGCTAGCTGGGCGATGACCTCAAAACTCAAAAAGCCTCTCTAAGGAAGGTATGGTAAGAACATCGAGTGTATGAGCGTGGTATGAGTTTATTCATCCCCAATGATGTCTCTGTGTGGACTCATGATGAAGGTTGATGTTGTCCTCAAGTTTATGCAGCCAGGCAAAGCTGGATAATTGTAGTATCGTACAGCAGCTGGAGTGCACTCGTGAGATTCTTCTGCCAGAGTGCAACACCAGTGCTACTGAATAAAGATAAAAAACTCATTCATTGGTGTTCAATGACACTGTGATGGGGTGTGCAATGAGTCTGCAACAATAGGAGGCCTCATGGGGCCTCAACAGAGGTCAAACAACATGTTTCGTATGGTTGGTAATTTTTGGTAAAAAAATCTGGTAATTTGCCTCCTGAAAAGGCCAAAATTACCAAAATGAAATTTTGGGCAGGCCTAGGCAGGGTATGCAGCATTCAATACTACCATGTCAACGTGGGAATTAATAATCGATGAACTTGGGCAGGACGCTCACAACAACCTGCTCACATTTTTTTTTCTGGGCGGGATGGCCAAGATGATTTCAGTACGAGAGGACGATCAAAATCGCCCTCCACGTATGGTGGGGTAACTCGATGTAGGAGCAAAACAGTAGAGCCAGCGTGGAGCCAACATTTGGACTCATATTTTCAGAAAGAAAACTGGTGATAGAGGTAATACCAGACAGATCTCTCCATCACATATATATTTGACTCCAGGCGTTACAAACTACACGGCCACAATCTACCCAGCCTCTCTCAGCCATGTTTATCGAACCATTGATCAGAAATAACTTCACAAATACAGTAGGAAAAGATTTTCCTCACAATGATGATCTTTTTGACTCCATCTACCACAGTGACTCAACCTTGGTATTCAAGGATGGGGAATTAGCTGATCGGCGAGAGGCTGAGGAGTTCTTCGCCAGTTTTGTTTCCGACGAGACTCGAGTTGTTCCTGTGAGCAGCAAAAAGATCGGATTGAAATGCATCGAGCTCATGTTTCGTGTTGAGAGGGGAGAAGAAAGTAACTTGTTTCACGTTTACTCCATGATGGGAAACGAGCTCGAGCTCAGGTGAAAACAAAATTAATTCGTAAGCTTCTAACATATATCATACAATATTCTACACTACATACAACAAAACGACTTAATTTGCACTTCTTGGCTGGATTCAGCCCCCTCTCTAGATGAGAACCTTCAAATAGATTCCGAGAAGCGGCCAATCCCAGACGATCCTGGAATCAGAACGAATTGCCTTATGGAAAATTCAGGATCTGACTATCCAGGATTATGTATCTGGCAAACGGTAGCCGAATTCAATCCAATCATCGCTGAATTGACTGCATCAGTTGCTTTACTCAATGCCAAAAAAAGCACTGTTTGCAATAGCAAATTTCAGCTGTTCCCTCAGTTCCTTTTTGCTCGAATACATAGGCAAGTCTATTCTATTGAAACAGGTGCTGTTTCATAGAGGGTAACGAGGTTAGAATGTCAAGACAGAGCCCATGTGAGAGGAACGTCGATGAAGCTAGTCAGTGAATATGAACTGAAAAACTTACTGTGATCTCGGATAGATGCTGACCTCTTTCTTGATTCCATGAATACAAAACTTGCGGATACTACCGTCATTGCCCTGCAATACAGAAAAGCCCCTCGATGGAACGCCACTCGTCCCCGTTGCAAATTGCAGGAGACGCGCTTTACTCTCCTGGTCAAATTCCTCCCGGACGACCTCCCAAAACCATTTGACTGATGGCGATGATGCACCAGTATTCTCAAAGTATCCTGAATATTCCGTGTTCTTCATCCAGTCGTCAATGTCCAGATTAGGCATGCCACACATGAGCAGCTCTAGTTCCTGGAAGTCGAAAATTGTGAGCAGAGGCTCAGGTATGACGTCAAAAAATCCAAGCAAGAGTTCTGTGATCTGTGGCTTGACGCGCTCCATCATGTGGTACTTCAAGTTGGCTTCAAGATAATCGGGCAAATTTTCGTCTGTGACATCAACGCTCTCGCCATCCTTTATCAGCTCAACCACCTTGTTCTCTCCCAAAGCATTTTCTGTGAAGGTGAAATCTAAGCACATCATGTCAACGCTGTCCATATCCAACAAGCTCTTGAGGGAGTTGTAGTACTCTAAGTCAGGGATTTCCAAGTCTTCAAACATGACAGGCCATCCCAATATATGCTTGTAAAGGTGACGAACCATATGCCCTGACACGAGCTGTCCGTCGAAAAGTGCCTTTCCCATAACTCTCCCCAGAAACCTGAAATATATCAAGTGGTCCTCAGGGCATGATATTTCAGAGGCGGGGTTGATGCGCATGGCCATCTGATTTGTGGCGCTAGGAAGCCACAGGCCCATGTCAGGGTTGAAAATGGCATCAGAGACTAGCTGGAACCATTCCCTGGCAAGCCCACCCGCGTCAATCCCCACCTCATGCATAAACTGGAACCTCCATATCTTGGTCATGTCCTGCCGTCCCATACTCATCACTGCCTCGATGCTATCATGAAGAAGATGTTCCCTCCGCACCCCTATTCGCATGTGACCTTTGGCCCAGTTCAGCCGCAGTCTCTCCCTGCAGATTCCTTGGAACCACTCCACTTTCTTCTCGAAGCTGCCAAGCTGGTGCGCGGCGGCGATCTCGGCATATCCCACGACAACCCGTGCACCGATCTTCACGGAAGAGTCGACAGGAGACTCATTTGCGGTGCCAAAGCTCAAAATACCCGTACGCATGCGCACGTCGTTTCCCTCGAGGAAAGTCAACCGCCGCGTGTACGCAGAGTGCTCCACGTCAAATCGGCTCAGGGTCTTCACGTCGATCTCGCCCTCCTCGTTCGTTCGAATCCACTGAAATTTCATGTCCGTCACGCGAATGGTGCGTACCCAGCCGTCCTTAATAGATTCGTACTCCAACTGTACCGAAGGGGCGTCCTTTTTGTCGTTCGGATTGTTGACCGGCAGCTGGAAGCGAATCTTCATCCCCGGTCGGATGTGTGGGGGGCACGTCACGAGCACGCGCTGTCCACTGGCGACCAGTGGAAATTGTTCGTTCGGTCTTACCCCAGGTGGAACGGTAACCTCGAACATTTGCATCAAGGGCGGATGAGTTGGTGCTGGCGCCGAGAGGGAGCGTTGCTCTTCAGGCGGGCGATCGAGGGATGTCCCTGTAGTGCTCGGCAAGTTGGGTGGCGCGGATGATGATGGGGATGGAGTGGGTGGCAGAATGCGCAGGTTCATTCCTGCCTGCACATTTGCTGGGCATGTGACCACTGTTCATTGCATAGTGAATTATCAAAAGGTCAGTTGATGTAGGTGAAGCAAAATCAAGCCAAAGACGGTGCTTCCATAGTCCAACTTCGGCATGTTCACACCAGGCAAGGAATCACTCCAAGATTTTGCATATAGGTGCATTCATAACATTCCCAGCATTTGCTTGCAAAAATAGGAAATTCATACTCACTCATGCGCTGCCCCTCCACGTCCACGGCGAACTGCATCCCCGGCGATATCCCAGGGGGCACCGTCACCATGTAAGTCGTCGGCTGTGGTTGAGGTTGCTGCTGTGACTGCTCTGGTGATTGTTGCTGCTGCTCCTCCTGGGGATGTTGATGTTCCGCATCCTCCCCAGCGCTGCTCCTGCGCTGCTCCGCCACCTCGTCCCTCCTCCTCTGCTCCTCAAGCACCCTCTCGTTCTGCTCCAATACCTGTGCGCTCATGGCCACGGCCCCGCCGCCCTCTTGTCCTGGCACCGCGCTGGTCAGCACCGCCATCCCCCCTCCACCGCCAGCCGCCGCCCTCACGGGCCTCATGACCTGTTCCGGGGGCACGGTGATCTGCAAATAATGCCCTCCCCTCGACTCCGGAGGGCAGCGCACCCGGACCCTGCGGGTGCCCGCTATGACCTCGAATTCCTGCCCGGGTCGCACCTCCCGCGGAATTTGCACCCTGAATACTTGCCCGTCCGATCCGGGAGAGATGGAATAGGCCCCGGGATTGGGTAGGGCCGAGGCAGAGGACGAAGAACCCGACCCGGGGGGCGACGAGGTGGGGTTCACGACTCGCGATGAGGGACCTCCTCTCCCCCCCACTATCCTCCCGGGGGGTACCGACCCCGTCCCGCCCCTTACGTTGCGCGACGATGTCCCCCCCACGGGGGCGCTCCGCCCGTGTCTATGCTGATGGTGCCCGTTTCGTTGATGATTGCTCGGACGGGGGGGCGCGGACGAGGAGGCGCGCCGTCCGTTGCCATTTCCGCGAGAGCCGGGGTACGCCGCGGAGGAGGACGAGGGAGCATTGTTGCCCCGGGAGGTGGAGGAGGACGAACCCATGGGTTTCCGTCAAACGTTATCGTTGCCGTCCCACGCCGCGCTGCCGCGAAGGTCGCTCTTGCAATCGTCCGCTCCGGCTCCTCTATGTTCGTAGCGCTCGCTTTGGCTTCGTTTTCGAACTGTTCACTGTTCATTTTTGGAAGCGGAACGACGACGGGCAACGGTGTGCATCTAGAGATATCGTTCTGGTCATGTCGTGGTCATGCAGGCTGTTCTATTTTTTTAGGTACAATACCCGTCGATGGGCACAAAGACGGCATAGCCGGCTGAAAATGCCCCCAATGGGGGCATTATCGGACCATTTTTATTTGATATTGGGACCGCGTTGGGACAGTTGGGACATTGTTGGGAGCGAGCGTTCGGCTTGCTTGTTGCTTGGCGCGCGCTTGGCTCACGCAACACGCAACGAACACGCAACACGAAGCAGGATAGATAGTAGTATGCCAATATTCGAGATACACACCATTTTAGACTGGTAACTACTCTAAAAGTTTCTTAAGTGCCCAAAAAAGAGATCTCTAATAGTGAGAACTTTTGTTTTTACTTACTCCTAGTCAAGATCTTGGTCTTGATTTTTGATTTTTTAGAATTCAGGATCTATGCTCCCGCCTATCGGCGACTAATGTTTCAGATACAAGCGATGAATCTATCGCAATTAATCGCCAAATGACACGCCCTTGCCTTCGTTGGCATTTTCATTTTTCATTTTCCTCGTGACGATGGTGATGGTGACGACGGCGGCCCTCCTCCTCGCCCTCCTCGGCGCGGCGTCGACCGGCGCGACGACCCTCCTCCCCCCCGCCGCCCGCGCGACGACCTACTGCGCGTTCGTGCCGTCCACGCACCGGGCGAACTCGAGCGGACGACGGGGCGGGTCGTCGTCGTCGTCGGCGGAAAAGCGGGTCCTTCCGACGACGGTCGTCGTCGCGGCCCAGCCGGGCAAGGGCGACCTGTACGACGACGACGAGCTATTCGACATCCTGCGGCTGCATGAGGCGCTGAATCCGCCGGAGGAAAAGGGACTCTTCGGCGACGGTGCGTCGAATGGAGCGAACGGAGTAGGAGTAGGGGGGGTCATCGACGCCGTCGGCGACGACGCGAACGAGGAGTCGATAGTGGGAGGCATTCACGACTGGGTCCTCGCGGCGCTCGACGACAGTGATGGCGATGGCGATGGCGTTCGATCCGATTCGGCTCCCGACGTGCCCGCCTTCCCCCTCCACGATGCGGTGCTCGAGGCGCTCGGGGAGATGGGATCCTCGGTCGATCCCGATGCCGACGGGGAACCCACGATCAACGAGCTGGCGTTCGACAACCTCTCGTATTTGCTGCGGGAGAGGAAGCCGTCGATACGCGCCATCGCCACGGACGTCGACGGCACCCTCTTGGCGGGACAGTATTTGCACCCCACGACGCGGGAGGCCCTGCTGAAGGCGATCGACCACGCCTCCTCCTCCTCCTCCGACGAGGGGGGCTCGGATGATTCATCGCGGAAGAAGATACGGCACTTCTTCCCCGCCACGGGCAAATCCCGACGGGGCGCCGTCCTCTCCCTGGGCCCGGTCGTGGGTCCCCTGCTCTACGAAATCCCGGGAGTTTTCATCCAGGGGCTGTACTGCGTCGACGGGGACGGGAACGTGGTGTTCGAGCGGAGGCTCCCGCGATCGGCCGTGGGCGCAGCGGAGGGCCTGGCGGAGGAGTTCGGCATCTCGATCGTGGGGTACGACGGGGACGACCTGTACACCACGGAGCGGACGGACGTGGTTGTCAGCCTGTCGGAGGTGTACGGGGAGCCGGCAGTCGAATTGATCGCGACCGCATCGTCGTCGAGCGGCGGCGGAGGGGGCGCGCCGGCGTCGAAGTTGGCGGAGCACGGTCCGGGGCTGCACAAGCTCCTCATCATGGACGACGACCCCGCCCTCCTTTCCGAATCCGTGCGTCCCCGATTGGAGGAGCTGGCGAGGGAGCACGGCGCCGCCGTGACGCAGGCCATACCCACCATGCTCGAGCTATTGCCGGGGGGGTGCGGCAAGGCCCTGGGCGTGTCCAAGGTGTGCGAGGCCCTGGGCGTGGACATGGCCACGGAGGTACTGGCGCTGGGGGATGCGGAGAACGACGCCGAGATGCTGAGGATGGCGGCGATAGGGGTGGCCGTGGGGAACGCGTGTCCGAGGGCGCGGGACGCGGCCGATTTCGTCATGAGGGAGAGGCACGACGAGGGGGCGGCGGGGCTGGCGATGGAGCTGTTCGGGTTCGATGCGTAGGTAGACGTGCGCGTGTGCAAAAGGATGCCACTGATGTGAACGTGACCTGCAACTCGAACTGCCCTGAGTACCCAGTCCGAGGTCTCGCTCCCTTTTGCATCTTTGAGTTACATAGCTCAAGTGGTGCTACATATCTTCATGTATGCAGCAGCAGTAGCAGCTATGTACTGCTGGCGCTGCTACAATACAAGCGTTTTTGAGTCGCACCAAGGGCCAAGGGGTCGCACTTCATGGTCGCACGTCGCACCATAGATAAATGCATCGAACCTTGATCGAACTGTACGCACGATTGCGATTTATGGTACTGCTGCTCCCAGTCAACAGCCATCCCCGATATGTACTATGTTTTCATTCCTCTGATGGAAGGAGATCCGTCCACTGTCACCGGCCACCAAGGACATCAATAATTGCACGGGTTGCACGTGCCCTGGCTGCATCCTAGAGAGGTGATCATCTTCCATCACTCTTCCATAGACCATGTATGTAGCTTGCACCATCATCGCTCAGACCTTTTGACCTTACCTTACTCTCCAAACCATTGCTCCCAACTTTTGGTTTGGCATTCGGCCCGATCACGGCCGCCACTGCACCGTCAATAAGCTCCACCGTTTGTCATCTTTCAGCGTTGCCACAATAAAGGAATTTCGTGATACCATGGTGTCCAGATCCATTTCGACGACAACAGACAGCCCGATGACTTCCTTGAACAACCCAAGCTCGCCACGTGCACCGTTCTCGCCAATCCGTACGTCCAAGAGCGATTTCAGCGCAGATGCTCAGCCAGCAGGATTGAACGCTCAGTGTAGGGACGTAACAGAAATGTATGCCGATAACCAAGCCAACGTAATAGCAGAGCTGAAACAAAAGCTGGCTGAAGCCGAGGAGTTACACGAAGCTGATATGGAGGCAGCTGAGACGGCCTTCCAGCTCGGTGTACTATTGAAAGATGCGAAGATCAATGCGCTGGCGGGTGAGCTCGAAGCTATGAAGGGGTCGCGAGACAAACTATCGGCGGCGTGCAAGTCTCTGGCGACAGTCGTGAACAATCACGATAATCTTCCTTCGCAACTCGAAGCACACAAACAAGAGTCCATCAGGGACAAAGAAACAATCCAGTCCCTCGAAGAAGAACTGTCAAGGTTGAGAGCATCGGGTTTAGAGCTTCAGGACAGTTGCAATTGCGATGTGAGTATTCTCTACGTATTGTTTAGTCTCCCCATTGTGTCTTGTGTAGCGCCATTGATGTGCTAACACAATATGTTCCAGACCAATCTGCTGAGCGAAGAAAAACGGCAGCTCGAGGACAAAGTGCAAGAACAAGCAGAACAACTAGCATCTGCGAATGGAGCATTGGATACTCTTCGCAGGTGGAAGGAGGACGAGCTGAAAGCGCTGAAGGAGGAGCTGATGCAAGCAAAACTTGACATCGAGGGACCCCTACGATTGAGAGATGAGGAGATCCGTATTTTGAGGGGTCAAATAGAAAGATCAACCAGTGAATGCACTGAACTACGCTCGGCACAGCTGATGCGAGCAAAACACGACATCGAGGAACTCCTACGATTGAGAGATGAGGAGATCTGTACTCTGAAGTGTGAATTAGAAAGGTCAATTAGTGAACGCACTGGACTGCGCTCGGCACTTGAAGATATGAAAGTTAAGACTGATGCGTCGACAAAGGCGCTCCAGGACAATATCATATCCATGCAACAGAGTTACCAACGGAGGGAGAATGTACTACGCAGAGATCTACGACAGCGGGAAGGAGAAGCCAATGCACTGCGATTGAGAGATGATGAAATCCGTATTCTGAGCAGTGAGTTAGAAAGGTCTACTCGTAAATGCACTGAACAGCGATCGGAACTGGGCGACATGAAAGCTGAGACTGATGCGCTCCAGGACAACATCATAACCATGCAACAGAGTTACCAGCGGAAAGAGGATGCACTTCGCCGAGATCTACGGCGGAGGGAAGGAGATGTCAATGTGCTCAAAGAGGAAATGGCGAGAACAAAGGAGAGCTTGGAGAAATCTCTAGTATCTCTAGGATCGAGAGATGAGGAAATCCGTACCCTAAGGGGTGAGCTGGAGAAATCCACACGTGAGTCCACTGCACTGAACTCAGCATTAAAACAAGAACGCACCATTCGAGAGGACATGAAAGAGTCTCACGCGAGAGTGAATGCTGAGCTGAGAGTGAGGATGGCAGTCCTTGAGAACGATCTCGAGCTTGTGAAGGCGGACAGAAACAAGGAGGTAGAAACACTGAAGGAGGATATTGGTCACTTGAAGAAAGAATTAAAGTCGCAGCAATCGTCTCATCATCGACTGCAACTCAAGTATGAGAGTGCGGAAGTGCTTCTGGAGAAACATGGCCAGGAGTTGACGTTGATGCAAGAGTTCAAGAATGAAGTTGCAGGATTGGCATCAAAACTTCATGATACAATGATTAAGATGGGTCAATCTCACGAAAGTCCGATTTCTGGAGAGTCTTGCGGTCAGATCAACACTACAAATAGTGCTGTGAGTTTATTGCTGTGGATTCTCATTATTGCCCCAAATATGCACACGATTTCATCACTTGTTTGCTCTCCTATCCAGGCTATCACGAGCAGTGGTGGAAATAGCAACGTTCTATCTAATCAAATCAGCGGTGGGGACAACTTTGGCCGAACCATATCAATGTCAGAAAGTCAGGAGAAGGATCAGGACGAGTGTTTGGTAGGTGTACATACTACCGGATCATTTTCAACAATGTTATTGACACTCACTTCTTTCAATAACCAACCGCATGCAGTGTCAGCTATCGATGTTACACAAATATTTTGCGTCCCATGTGGAATTGAATGCTGAGATGCGAGTGAGGATGTCATTCCTTGAGAACAAAGTTGAGCTTCTTAATAAACGATCATATGAAGTGCCTTCTGAGCAGGGACGCAACCTTGGAATGCCGACGTCGAGTGACATGTGCGGCAGTGAGACAACTTTCAAAGAGATTGGTATTGCCCCAAACGAAAATGATGTACTTATCGGAATCAATAATCACACACACCCAGGTAACGTCCAGTTCTTCGGCGCCCTGGCTCTGTGCTCTGATGGCTTTTCACGTCTAGGCAACTTCTTCGTCGAGGCCATGAAATCGCTTGACCCGCCGGGGCGCTTTCTGGGGAAGGACAAGTCGACTGATGAGTGGGCCTGTATTGAGGAAGACACAGCTGTCAACTTTATTCCTCATCTTCTCGATGATCACATTGTGAACATTCCTGCTTGCAACATCCCAGAGAGTGAACGTTCTTCCTCATTCTTCTCAGTTGTGCAACATTTTGCTAAGCAAGCAGACTCTAGCGACACTTGCAAAACCAGTGATCCACCTGGCGAGTTGGATCCACGGCACAGCCCAACCACCGCAGAAGAAGTCTGCAAGGATGATGTGTCTACTGTTGCCCCTCACCCACGCAAAGACGCCAGACCCAAGCCAGATGGAATCAGACCCAGCTCCAACTGCAATTCTCCAGACAATGGCGCCACAAAGAGTCCGACAGCAAGTTCCATTCCCATCTCTTACCAGACAGCTCATTGTGCCAGTGCTTGCCATGGCCATGATGAATCTAGCCAGGAGCTACAGAAAGAGCATTTCGGGTCAGCTTCTGAACTTCAGGAAGGCGTTGCAGACGAAAGAGTTTTGAGACCTCTCAACTTAAACAATGTTCAGCAATGCACCCCTTCCAAGCGGGGCAGTAGGAGTAAAAGGGCTGGTAAAAAGAGACGTGTTCAATCCGTAGATGGAAATGAGAGAGCCAGTTATATTGATCGATATCCAAATCTAATGGCTGCAAAAGAAAGGCGGAGGAGGCGGAGGAGTTCGTAGAATGTGCGATAGTCGGGTGTCGTCGTGGCTTGTATGTGACTTGGTAGTAGCTTGGTAGTAGGTGCGGCGCAATAGCCGGAGAGTACGATATGAATAATATGAATCACTCGTAATAACAATAATAACAAAGGGTGATCATATCACTACCCAAATCGCATTGGTAGTGCACCAAGACTACACCTTATGGCTCTCGCACGGTAACCATGAATGCCAGGCAACACCTCTAAACGTTCCAGGCACTCCACCGCCCCCGCACGCTTCAGTGCCTCGCTCGATGACTGCCACTGGGCAATGCTGCACATGGCACCCAGGCATATGTCCTCAAGCGAGTCCTTCGTCCACTCGACCGTCTCGCGCGGGCTCTCTCTAAGGAATCGCACCATCAACTGCGGTATCTCTGTCTGAGAGACGAGCGAGCATATCTCCTCGATCGACTCGTCAGAGATGGTTCCCCTTCGTCCCGCGCACCCGCTCACGCTGTCAGAACCTTGGTGGCCATTCTCGGCGTTGGCCTCGCCGGCGTAGGTGATGTTCTGAATAAATCCACACGCCCACCGGACTGCCTCCCCCTGTACCGACTGCACCTTTTTGGAGAGGAAGGGGGCGTTGACCAACATCATCCGCTCCACCACGCGTATCAGCGAGGACGAGTTACCCAGCACGAGGCCACTTATTTCCGACATCCTTCCCTCGCCCTCCAGCCACAGGTTTGTCCCGGGCACATGAGGGCCGGTATTGTGAAGTGAACGGGCCCGAGAAAAGGGCGACCTTGGAGGCACACCATGGCTTTGTCGGTTGTGACTGCTAGACGATCGAGCCCGAGGAGGCGAATAGGGAGGTTTGCTGTTCCCGTGCGAAGGCGGAACATAAAATGTGATTGGTCGTATTGCGTTGGCCAGGAAGGTCAGATTGTTGAGACATATGCAGCACAGATAAGTTTCTGGCAGGTTGGATTGGATCATCATCGTCAGTGCCTGGAGCAGTGTGGACGAATGCTCGCCCAGAGCGATGGCCAACTTGTTTTCGTACGGTATCGATAGGTTGTTCAGAGTCCAAAGCATCAACCGTCTATCTTCGTCAACGTCTAAATTGCTCTTTTTGGATTGTCTCGATCCATCTATCGTGGTCTTGTCCGCGGACGCCCCCTCCGTCGCGGAAGAGAGCAAAGCCGCCGAAAGGACGCCCACCACATCGAACCTCTCCGGATTGCACACGAGCGGGACCCGCTTGTGCTCGCTCTCCTTCTTCGTGAGGCAATACAACCTCTGCAACGCCTCGGTCCGTGCAGCTCTGTCCTCCCTCACGGCCCGCCGATAAGCCTTCGTCGACGATCCGTCCACCGTCGAGAGGGGCGGCGGCGAGGCTATCCGAGCGAGCAGCCCAGGCACCGTCCGTCCCAGCGAGAGCAGGACGACGTCGGACGGGAGAGGCTCCGTATCATCGTCGTCCGGCTGGTAGTACGAAATGCAGTTGGGAGACCCGCAGCCTCCGAACGACGAGAACAGGTCGCCCTGCCGGCTCTTCGGCGTGCTCGCGGGACTCTCGATGGAGAAATCGTCGGTGACCGTCGTGGAGTCGCCGACCTTGGTGTTGTTGTCGTCGTCGTCGTCGTCGTCGTCGTCGTGCACGGCGTTCAGGCTCGCGCCGAGGCAGAACGCCGGGTTCATGCGCTCGAGGAGGGACAGCATCGCGTCGATCGATCGAACGCCCCGGGTGGATCAGAGAGTTCAGCCCACGCCCAAGTCAAAAGTGAGCTCAGCTGCCGGCCCGAACTAAGCTCGGTAGCGAGTCGATGGCAGATGGCAGCTCGATGAAGTCAGCGGAGGATAGGAGGAGGCATGCTTGCACGGTGACGGACTGAATTCATCGTTTGAGATGAGAGATGATTTGGGCGGAATGGGAATTGAACGTGTTTCTTGTCACGTGAATTTTCAGGCACAATTTCTGACAAAGAACACCAAAGTTAGCGTTGATTACGTTGGAATTGGTATCATGAGCCATATTTGGCATTGCGTCCGATCGAATTATGTACATACGTTTTACCGTGTAACTCCGGGTAAATTGGCTCCCTCGAAGTTCCCACAATGTGAGTTACACAACATGAGTTGTTGACAATCCCAGCTCCCCCAATTTACGACGAGAACAGCTTGGGGACAGAGATGATTACGATACCTCCATCCGTGTTCCATTAATCTTTCCTGTTGCAACAATATTTGGGGGTTCATCAAAGTCCATGCTACACAATATTGCAATATTCAGTTACCTATGGTATTTTATCGGAGTGGAAGCTATCTTCCACTGTTGAAAGCAAGCTGTGCCACGGAAGGCACTCGTTTTGGTACTGGCAGTCGCTGGTTTCAAGTTTGAAGTTCAATCCCAATACAGACACTATTGGCAAATACGACATGGATGAGGTGTCTACTTGTGATGACTTGCTACCCTTGGACAGTCGCAGGAGCCCTATTCATAATTTAATCACAGATTAAATGATGATGTGAACAATGATTTGTTGGTATGTGACTTTTACTTAAAATGAAACATCATTAAAAGGAGTTCATGTGTGCAAGACAACCACATCCCTTTTATTGATTGCTGTCAGGTTATGTCCACACTTCCATCGTACCAACAGTCACCAGTGGAACTGCCAAACAGGTTTAAACTGTCTTCACACATCCACACCATCCAAATGTTCTCTAGGCTGAACATAGTTGATTTCATCTGCAAGATTCTCCTCCACTCTTGCATTCCATCCTGGATTTCATATTTCGTAGCCGCATTACACCCGCCCTCCAACGAAAAAAAAAACATATACCCCAAAAAGATGACAGTAGCACACTCAATAATTCCACCATCCATCAGCGCTTACACCTTCTTGCTCTTCTTGCTTTCTCCCTTCACCGTCACCTTGAAGTACCTCATGACAAAGAACTGGGCGAACAGGTAGAAGTAGCTCCCATACATGACGAACGCTGCCAAGTTGTTCTCCTTCCTAATCTGGCACTCCCTCCCCTCCACAGGATGGCTGTAATAATAATACGCCACAATCGTCACCCCCACCCCGATGAACATCTGGCTAAGCTGCATGAACGTCACGACGATGGGGTTGAACCACTTCGGCCTCATCTTCACCGCCATGAGGAAGTAGTAGCCATACATGACCGCATGGACGGAGTAATTCATGACCACGAAGAACAGTCCCGAGGGGGAGGTGGTCACGTACGAATGCCAGCAGTAGAGGAGGACGGTTATGTGATGATACCAGTGGAGGAAGATGAGGGGCTTCTTGTGCACGACGATGAAGAGCGTGTCGATGAGCTCGGGGAATTTGCTCAGGATGAAGAGCTGGACCCACAGGCCGGTGGATCCGGAGCCGTACAGCGCGGCAGGATCGTCACACAGGTTGGAGCGGAGGGGGTAGGTCGTCAGGTTGTAGTAAAGCTGGGGGGCGGTGCGGAAGGCCCCGATCCACGAGAAGAGGGACAATCCGAGGTTCCAGAACGCCAAAGCGCCGCGCCACGACCACGCGTCCCTCTTGGCGAAGTAGGCCCGCCCGGCGACGATTCCGGCGACGTAGATCAGGCACGCCCAGATGGGGATCATGGGGCGCTCCTGCATCCACACGAGGGAGCTCACGGGGTCGTAGAACTTCTCGAATGGGAGGTAGAGCTTGCCGAGGGTGGGGTGGACGCACGAGAACTCGACGTACTGGACGCCGAGGCCGTTCGTACCGATGCATTCCTCGGGGACACCCTGGAAGAAGCTGGCCATGATTTCGACGGGGTGGGAGTGCGTGGGCGACGATGAGGTGAGGCTGTGGAGAGGCAGGGAGCTCGTTGTCGGTTTTTGGTGATAATGCGACCGTTGCCGCCAGCCTCTTCTTGGTGTTGCTGTTCCATGTTGGCTGTGCGCGCGGTGTTTCGTGTTTCGGTTGGTTCGCAAGCATGGACACTTCCAGCTGTTCGAGCAATGACAAAAAATGACGAAGGGATCATGTGAGGGGCTCACTATGAGTCTCGACAATTACCTATTCACCCGTGTACTTATTGGTAGCATTTTTGTTCAAATGTTGTAGCATAACCTTGTGTTTCCCTTTATGTGAGCCAAATATCTTACACAGATGCTCTCTACCTACATAGGTGGGCCAGCACCACAACATCCAATCCCACACCCCACATCCCTTGCCAAGCTGAGGTCAACGCAAATCTTTGGGTTGTTATCAATATTATCTCGCATCCGTGCCAAAGTCCTTGAAGACACTTTTCTATTTCTCTGCCTCTGCACAGAAATGAGGCTCTCCATCTCCATAACCTGTCGGGCTGCATGGCTGCATTAGCCTCGGCATTTCGTTGCCATTGTTAATTTAATATTATGATTATATGGACTGCATGCCCCCGCAATCAATCATTAAAATAGTCAGAGCAGCTCGTGTACGAGGCGTTTGTGTTTTACTTGCGCTACCGAATATCTAAGGTCTAAGGCTAAGGGAATCCAGTGTAGCAAACATAGTTCAGAGAGGATAAGGAGGAGAGCAAACAAACAAGTACAAATTCACCTATTGTATTTGATCTCTGGGAGCTGAAAGGATTGGGTACTTGAATAGAGTGTGAGACCAACTCTCACTCTCTCTGCTGAGAGTGTAACAAGTGGATGAGTGTTGATGGCATACAAATATAAATATAAAGGAATTGAGATTGAGCAAGATGTAAATGCAGGTGTTTCTTCTGTGATACAAGACAAAGTTGGATGTCTAGAGCATAGGGGGACTGATGGGTGGAGGTAATTGTATCATTCATTTAGGTAATGAATTTGATGTGCGAGCTCCAACACATATTGCATGTGCAAATGTGAGAGAATGCTTTTGATTTTGATATACTGACCGTAACTACTGCAGGTATAGATAGTGATTCAAACTGAACAATTTTCCTTAACTTGGCCACCAAAGGTTCAACCTGTGGTACCTAGACATAAGTATTTGTATGGGGTAGCATGGTGCACCCGTTTGGCTCCTACACCCGTGCAAGTATCCCCACTTCAATATCTCTGTATTTGCACTAGACATGTTGGCTCATCAAGTGATGCGGAAAATTGAACTACTGAAAGAAGCAGCCCAAATCAAAAGTGCCAAGTATAAAACAGTCCAAATTGACAGTCTTAATATATACCTTAATATATACAATGATATGAAACAATGATAATTTGGCTCAGCAACATCAATAAAGTTCCATTGACAAACAAAAGCCAGATAAAAACAAACTTGAAAAAGGCTGATAGATAGGAAGTTCATGTGGTAAATTCTACAAAAAATATGTACCATAAGCATCTCTCTATCATACTGATGCATGACAGGATGATCTCTTGGTCAATAGTTGGCACATTGACAGACATTGGATGGATCATTCTATTTTCAAACATGCAATAGATATACTTCCATTTAACATGAGGAGTGGCAAAAACCACTTCTTTAATCGTTTCAGCCTGTCAGTCGCTTTGCTGAGTCTCAGCAAATGGCTGATGAATCATTTATTTGGCAGGTAATTTATTCTTTCTTCGCCTGATGCTGAAGGGCGATCATTACCAGTACCGTCCGGCTCCAACAGGCTGCCTTTGGTTTCATCTTTGTTTGACTCCTCCATATCCGTCACAACTGCCACCATCTCAACGCCCTCAGCGGTCCCACATTGTTCAGGTTCGGCATTGCTATCATCGCTGTCAGCATCCTGGGTCACATTGAGATCAGTCGCCGCCATCTCAGGGCAGCACATCAACACTCCAGCGACGAACCAGAAGACTGCGGACGCCACGGTCATACGAGACCCCGCTGACATGACACACCCTCCCTCTGGAGATACGATCTCAGCTGGCGCGAGCGCTGGACCGAGCCGCTTCTGAAACGCCTCGACGCCACTCCCGTCGCCGCCATCGCAGACGGATGATCGAAGGAAGAAGAGCGTCAACCCCTGATAGAAGGACGCCACGACTAAGACGGCGCCGGACATTCGCGCACGCATCGCGTCATCGAGGACTACTCCTCCCCCGCCCGTCGTTGACGACGACGGTCGCAGACGCCATCGCCACCAGATGAGGTGCAGCAGGGTAATCCCGCCGACGATCGGAGCTAGGCACGCGAAGGCCCTCGCAGTCCTCCACGCAGGATCCGCGTCGTCGTCGTCGTATCGCGCGCACGAGCTCTCGGCAGAGATCCCGCCATCTCGAAGGACGAGGTCCTGCCGTCGCCACAGCCCGAGGCCTAGTCGCGTCTCGAGGAGCGGATTCCCCGAGGGATCGATCACCGTCGTGGGGAGGGCGGCGAAGTCGCACCACGGCGCCGAAAGGCAGGAGAGGAGGAGGGCGGCTGAGGCGAGGAGGGATGCTGCGGCGTGCGGGGAGGGGAGTGGTGGTGGCCGTGGTATCCTCGACGAGGGGAGGACTTTCATGGTGAATAATGCTGGCGATGTCGGTGTAGTTCGCGCTGCGAAATCATACGCGGAATCACATCATGGTAGCGCTGGCACACATGTAGTGGTCCACGCGAGATGGGCTTCACCACAGACAGTGTCACGTCCCTCCCCTCAATAAAGGGACACCCACAATACAACACGACGGCAAGGCGACGATCGATGAACGAAGCAAGGATGCAGACCTAGGTATGGCTTCGAGTCAGTCAGCACAGGACTGTTTCACTTGAGAGAGTGGCCTGTGATTCTATGATTTTTCGCAGTGATGTGACTGCAGGCAATCTGAACGGATATGAAAATGTGGCGTGTGTCGCAACGACGTTTATCCGGCATTTGGTAGTCTCATCTTGCTGCGTTCGGCTACATAGGATATCTCATACATTGCCATGATGGATGGTTTCTCACATGATCCGTTCTACTCTCACTTACCAAGTCAAGACGGTGCGGCCATGATCCTCCACGAAGCTCGGGGCCCGACTGTGACTTGGCGAACACAAGAATCGCCGAGCAGCTGTCACGCGTGGCCCGGGCCCGCCCTGCGTCCACACGCAGCCGAAGATGCACGGCACCACCGCCCTCTCCGACCGGCCCGCCGT
>JALLBE010000164.1:0-26187 GCA_036939795.1 Thalassiosira mediterranea
AAATGGGGTAACATTCATCTTATATTCAATATTTTTGCCATTTCTCACTACATTCGTTTAATATTGAGCCACATTTGAATATAAGACGAATAGGTACCAAACTCTCGTTTGCAGTGGAGTCTTTTTCAGCTTTGTACTGCAACCAGTGCAATTGCAGAAGAATCTTCTGCACGCTAGTTTCAGCCCGAGTTCCGGATCGGCAACGAGGCAGTAGTGGCCTCCGATCCCACTGTTGCGACCGCTGGGGAAACCGACGGCTTTCATTTTCACATTGTGAGTTGACACAGCACTGACTGGCCTGAGATGATATCTCATTTCTTTTATTTTTCTGGATGCCTCATTTCTCACATGCATCTGCCTCCATGGGTCGCTGAGAATATGGTAGACTCTTTCTGCCAGACTGATCCGAACCCCGTCCTGAACCTTGAAATTTGGCGCACGATGGACATTGTTGGATTCCTCCTCTGGCAGAAGTGGTGGGCGGTCAAACACGGTGTCACAATATGTTTTCTGCAAACCTTCCTCAGCATCAATGTCGGACTTTCCATGACTTGGGGGAGTGACAATCCTGGTGAAAGTGAGGTTGTGTCGTGTTGACAACTGTGCCAGTGAGTAGCCCACTGGTCCTGATCTATATTGCCCGGCACACCCATCCGTGATGCAATACACTTTTCTCACTGTACCACTTGGCATTTCTCCTCTTGCATTGAGATCATTTAGGGCATGCTCTATGTTGCAGAAAACTGTCGCTGCATCCTGCCTTTTATCATCGGAATGTGAGTGTACAATACTTTTCTGTACTCTTCAGCCCCTGTTAGTTTGTAGAGAATTGAAGCACCCTCCATTGACACGTCTTCATCTATTCCTATTCCTTCAGATTGTAACTCTCCATTTGGCCTGGGGGTGTACCGCTCGGAGTGGTCGCGGCGGAAGAGGAGGTTTCCTGGAGATGACTGTGCCGCCTTCTCCGCGCTCCTGACCATGACTGTGGTGCCATGCATTTTGACAATAAATCTGTGGTATAGCATTCTCTGCGTGTATGTTTGGTAAGTTCCTCCCTCTTTGACAAACTCATTCATTGGCTCTGAATTCATGATTCTGAGTTACTTCTTTTTTATCTTTGGCTGAAGCTTTTCCAACTTAGTGGAATCGAGTGCTTTGCACACAACACAGAATACCTCTTTACCATCACGGTTGATTCCTCCATCCCCGTGGGCAGTGCAGCTGACGTGGCTACCAAATAGGCAGTACCTTATGGGGTCTTGGCAGTTCTTTTCAAATGTAGGTATGACTGTTTCCCAATTTGGACATTCTGTGCACTCGCCCATAACACAACTGAACTTGTTAAATTCACCCCCTTTCTGATTATCATCGTCCTCGATGCTGACTTTGCCGCATGCAGTTAGTGAGGGTGCATCCCATGCTCTTTCTGGGAATGGTTTCCCATCTTTCATTGTTTGGGATTCATACTCTTGCAGTTCCCTTTCTTTGTTCGATTTCTCTCTGCCCCTGTTGAGTTTGGAAATGGTGTCTTTCATCTTTTGCATTTGTTTGGCTCTCCACAGAACAATGCATTGGTACATTTCTGTAAAAATAATGCAATGAGAACAACCACACATGAACTTGTACCTCTTGGTGGCTCTCTTCACATGGTTGGGCATTATTTTGCGCAGAGTTGATTCAGAGTACAGTACCTTCCCACCTGGAATTCTCATGTCCTCATAGTTTGAGATCATGTATAGCTGGAGCTCCCGATATGATGATATGAGAAGCCTCTTTTGTATCTTCACAGGGTTCCCATCTGAATCACGTACAACTTTATCTGACATAGTAATGTAATGAGTTTGCATTGGTTCATGATGACATGTATAATACACAGTTGCATAAAAGGCACTCACTTTTACGGTCTCTTTTCCGAACAACATCATTTTTGAAGGGGTTGTCGATAACCAGTTCGCAGTCATTCAAAACCCACTGCTCAAATTTCGCTAACTGTTCCTCAGAGAACTTTGTCTTTTTACCCTGGACATCATGCAGTTCGAACCCCTTCAAATTCCCAGCCTGAATTAGCCTTGCACGCTCCCCACCATCTCGCAAATTCCTCTTGGCTGCATTCTTTGAGAATCCCAGGTATTGCCCAATCATGCATTGTGAAAGACCATTTATACTATCACATGATTTGAAGCTGGCACAAGTGGATATGAATTTCACAAACGCACGCTCATTGTTTGATATTTTGCGGTTGCGTTTACACTTGTTAAATATGCTTCTCATCAGCTTCCTCATGGACCGGACAAGATGCTGACCAACCATGGCTTCCTCCCGGTTCACACCAAGCACAGATCGTGTCTCCCGCCTCACTTCTGGATCCACCAGGAATTTGCGCAGCACATATCGCCTTTGATGGACATCACCAACGGATTTGTACACTGCCTTCAACTGATCTCGAGCCCTGAGAGCAGACTTTCGGGCAGCATGAGCAAGATCAAACCCTTCCCCCTTGCCATCTAACCTGTGCTTTCCCGGGTTGCCAAAACGGTCCGGCTTGTAGAAGTGGAACGCCTTCTCATTGATTGGAGAGGACTGGCAACCCGCGGGAGCATGGGCGGTGAAGTATGAGCTTCCGGCCTGTCCAGCATCATGGGGGGTGGTGAAAAGAGCACGGCCTTCTACCTCATCCCCGTCACTTGCTGAAATTGCGGCTTGTGACATTGCTGATGCACAGGATCGATCTGCCATGAGGCGCGCTATATATTCCGCGCGCTCTGGTGTCTGTTTCGCCTTGAGGCGAGTGAGAAGAGCTCCAAGAAGCTGCGACATGGGTGACACTGAAGACAATGACTTCTTGGAGGACACGGTAACGACCGTCCTATCTGTAGGCCTTGCGCTTGCGCTCCGTGCCATCTGCGCTGCCTTAATTGCGTCGCTGTCATACCCGGGGGGCAGCGGAGTAGACGCGGCAGATGTTAGGATGTCTCGCTGATGTGACATTGAAGCAGCTGGCGGCTCAGTTACCGATTTGACCAGCCCAATGCGTCCATCTTTTGCGCTGCCGATTTTCCTCGATGACATTCCGTCATTATAGACGACGTAGGACATTTGGTAGTTAAACCGGTGGCGAGCACGATCTTCCATGCGCTTGGTGTACTCTTTATTCCTTGACCTCTTCTTGGCAAGTGAGGTTTTGATCCGACGTTGCCCCAATTGACGGATTTGTTGCGGCTTCGGCTTGTCCGCGAATACTTGCGGGTGGCATGCGATGCGTCCGTAGACGATGGTGCATCGCTCTGTGCCCGCGTCCTTGTCCGCCGTGTCGGCCATCGTGTCGGCCATTGTTGTTCATGCCACTCTCCGGCCCAGGGACGTAGACATTGAGTGAGGCAAATGTGATATTATGATATTATGGTTGCCGGCACACTCATGGCTTGGCTTGGTGCGGGAGTGAAAGATGCAAGAGCTTGTTGGTTGGATGTTGGATGGCACATGTGCTTGCGGCCAGCTCAGGTGTGGACACAAGAAATTTGCTCTATGGCATGAAACTGCGTAATATCAATGAATAAATCGAAAATAAACGGCGCTGTGGTTTACTTATTCTATGTAGATTAGATTGTAATATGGCAAACAGAGGCCTTGCTTTGCACACCAAAATAGGTGTCAAGAACTCAATCAATGACCAAAAATGAGCATTCTCCTTCATCCTCATATCATGTAGATGGAGGAGAATGCATCGGTTCATGGTTTCGAAACGTTTTATCGAGGTATATTGGTGTGCAAAGCAGCATAGTTATTGAAGCAAATTTATCTAGATATCTATCATGCTAAAAATGAAAAAAAGTGAAGCGAAAAAAAGTGTCTACGTACCTAGGTAGCGTGGTACCTCACAGGAAAAAAGGCATCCTACATGATAGACTTTGCTCACTGCCCCTGCGATGATCAATGAACTAATTGATGTGTCAAATGGGAAGGCTTATCTTTGGCATTTTTGTCAGCTGGCATCAATTGTGAATACCGTTGACATGAGAAATGATGTCTTGTCATTTATTTCGGTTAGGAAATTTGTTGGCCAATAGGCAAGTTTTTAGTCAAATTCATCAATGTTGTTCTGCGTTCTGCGTTCTGCCATCCACTCCCTTTGAAGTGATGGGCAGACCATCCGTAGGTTTGCCGTCCGACACTCCATCAACCACAGTTCCCGTGGCACAAATAATGGAACTTCCTGGAGGCCCCTTCTTTGATTGATTTCACTAACAAATTGACATGGTGGAAACGGCCGAAGTCCTAGCTGCCAAACAGGATGATCTACTAGTCTGCCCGTCGAGACTTAAGCTTGGACATGTCTTTAGTCAAGCCTAATGGCGGCAGAAGTACGCCATGGGGGCGGATGGGGCATCATACAGGATGTACCAGGTGTCGGGAATTGAGATCAGAACATCAAAAATGAAGAATAAAACTAGATCCAGATATTACAGAATGGCATTTCAACGTCAGCAGCATCTGATGCCAACGATTTCGACGCAGCCCGACTCTGATTTTTTGAAGGACACTCTAGGCTCCCCTGTTAACTCCGTGTCGCTCCTCACCGAGAAATTATGTAACAGGCACAGTGCTAATCTCCCTCTAGGTCGTCACTCTTCGGTCGTCTGATTCTCCACTCAGTATTGTAGGCATTCGCCCGTGTCGCATGGGTCGCATCCTCCGTCGCCGGGCTAACGCGAAGGCAGGCACCGAGTAAACACCGATCACAGCTTAAAGAACGCCTCCCCCGGATAAATGCCTCTATCTAGAGAATGATGATCCATGTGAGCGTTCATCCTTGAGAGGGCCAAAAGGCCCAACCCATCATGGATAGAAAGGAATGCATCGACGAAGTCGCGAAGACGTCAAGCACTAGATTTCCACTACCCCATTCGTGTCGGCGAACGCAGTGCGGTCGTAGAATGAACGAAGATGCCTCGTTTAGAAGAAGCATTTCCGTCCGGCCCTGACATATGCTCGCTGCCCCTCGCACCAACCCGCGTTCACCGTACCTTTTGCCGTTACATTCACCGCCTTCGATGCAAAAGTCAACGGCATGATCTTTCTGAACGAGATCAGTTCGTAAGACTTTCCTTCGTCCTCGCTATTTCACCCAAGCCCTTAGCCCAAGCGAGAATGATATCGCCTCGTCTGCTGGAATCGTGTCGTCGCACCACTTGGCAAAAGAACGAGGACATCACGCCCCCTTCTCCTTCTTCTTCGTCATCATGGCGTCCTCCAGAATTTGCGACAGCTCGCCGAAGGAATGCAGCCAGAGTCGACAGACGCCCACCCTCGGACCGAACGCGAACGAACATCCCTCCCCTTCCCCCGCCCCTCCTCCTCCTGCCATGGCCTTCGCCTTCCCCCTTTTCGTCGCCAGGAGGACGCACGCGCGGCAGCCGCACCGTATCCTCCCATCGCGCGACGACACCGTCACGCGCGGGGGATCATCCTCGCTCGCGTCGTCTTCGAGGGGGGGCACCCTCGACAATATCAGGGCGGACGCCGCCACCATCCCGGCCAAAATCTTCGCGGCCACGACCAGTCCTCCGTCGACCCCCTTGAGCAGGACCGACGAGAGCCACAGGGGGGCGAGGTGTCCTCCCAGATCGGTGTAGGCGAAGAGGTGATCCGCGCATCCCTCCCCGGGCGCGCCCCGCAGGTTGTTCAACGCCGCGTCCAGCACGGCCTTGACACGAATCGCGGGCAGCCTCCCCACGCGCAGGGCCCGGACGTGCACGACGACTTGATACGCGAACATTACCGAGAGCGCCGCGAGGAAGAGAATCGTGGGAGCGTCGAAGCAACGGCGAGGAGGAGCGCGAGCGCAAGCGCCATCATCGGTCGTCGTTCGAAATGCGGCGAAGCTGAGCCTCGTCCACCAGACGAGGTGCACCGCCCGCGTCAATACGTCGAAGCCCACGCCGACGAGTATCGATAGGACGTACGTGTCGTCCAGCGCCCCCGATACCACGGCGGCGTGGCTCAGCGCGTTCAGGAGTGACGACGATGCCACGAGGCCGTTCAGGACGACGTCACAGTAGCGCGCATGTGCACCGCCGCCGCCGCCCGCCGCCGCCGGGGGGAGGAGGAGGGCGCCCGAGCGAAATGCTGACCCGTACGCGCTCGCGTCGAACGCGATGCGGGACGCGGCGAGGTGGGCGGCGAGGATGGCGAGACCGGGGGGGGAGATGCGGGGGAAGGAGGAGGAGGAGGAGTCACCCATAATTCTCTCTGTTGTCCGCGTGTAGTGCGTCTCGGCTCGGCTCCTCGCGGATCGTTGGCCGGATAGTGGAGAGGCCTCACGGCCCACGGCCCAGGGTTGCCGTAGTTGGCCATGGTCTTGTCCGTCATACCTACATGCTCATGCATTGCTTTGATTGCATGCAGCATGCAGGGTCCGTATGCGCTTCAGATACATCATCATGTCTCACTCCAAGATAGGTATATGATTACGATACTTGTTTTGAGACATGATAGTGTAACATCAGGGAGTCAGGGCGGATGTTCGATGTCTGGTGGAGGTCAATAAGCCCCCTAATTCTCGAGGAAGCCCCCTAAATATTGGGCTAAATCATGGCTCTCTAGATTCTCTATGTAGATGTCAACATTTTCTACATGGCATTGACGCGGAAGCCTCCATCCAAATCCAAGGCTCTCCTTGCGACATCACATGGCCCATGTCACGGTCCATGTGGTTGTGGAGGGGGGCGCCATTGTCGCCATCGCCGTTGGTGTGCCGCCACCTGTGAGGCAGCTGAGGGCTCCCAACAAAATGCCATGCAGTGTCTTGTAGCCTTCATATTTTATGTGAATGTCATCATATGAACACCATACATGATATCCTTCACTTCCCTTCACCATGCCGCCCATCACCGTCACCAGCACATGGCAATATGACAATTGCTAGACACCTTTACCTCAATCACTGGTCTTGTCGTGCCAACCACCGACCAAAAAGACCTCAAAGAGGCAATGCCAACATCCTATAGGGGGAAATCGATGCTTCAAATCACACAATAATCAGTTATCTGGTATGACTGGTGAGAAGTTGCACTTGCAAGGTTCGATAAAATATGTCACGCGTCACGCGCCATCAAGTCTGCATCCAATTTTCAGGTTTTTGGGGCAACAGACAGACCGAGTTGCTCAAATAAGGCAAAAATGGAGACATCGGGTGATATATTTTATTGAACCTCCACCAATACCTACCACTACTCATTATTGCGCTATCTAGCATGATTTTTAACTACAATGTTCTTCCCTTGCCCCCACCAATGCTTCAAACGAGAGCATAAATATGACTGAGTTTTTCCCCTCTGACTCTTATTGCCCTTCAGCCACAATGATGGCAGACACACCTATGAGTGTACAACAGCCCCGTAGCTGTAGGGTGTCGTAGACACACCTCGATTCAGAGGATGCGTTTTTGGAACTAACTGGAAGAAGACTTTCTACCTACGTCTCCGCGAATTCCTAGGCGGATCCTCACTTCAAATATTGTGCAGCGGGGATAATACAACTACCTAATGATGCTTCTCTATCCATCTTTTAGTTACCTTCCATAACAATGGCGGTATTGTAGATTTCCTAGTTCACACAGAGAAGCATGCTATGCTGCCATACGATTGAAATGCTTACAGGTGCTGTGCTTGATGACGCCAATATAAAAGCCCTTCGGTTTTGAGGGTTGAGTTCATCAAGTAGATTTTTTATAAATTAAGCTCTTACCTAAGCTCTTACCCACCTCACATTTCTGACCATACCAAATACCTCATGTGTTTTCACACATGGCCCCAGGGCACATCAGTCCCCGCACATTCCAAAATAGAAGTGCATATCCGACGAATAATAATGCGCAACTCGCAACTCTAGATTTAGATTTACCCACGCAATTCTTCAAACATATTTATCGGCCTATTACTCTATTATACATAGGAACAGAATTAACTGCAGTCTCTGGGAGGAGGGGTGTGGGGGGAGGGCTTTGACTGGCTTGTTACAGAACACCAGCCAGGCTCCCCCCGTATTCTATTATTTCATTCTTGACGAAGTTCAAGATGCACGGGATGCAAGAGGGAGGGAGGGAGGGAGGAAGGGAGTTGAAAAATTCTTCTTTCATCAATCTCGAAGTTCAAGATGCACGAGAGATGCAAGAGGGAGGAAGGGGGGAGTTTTTGTGAAAAAATCTCTTCTTTCTTTCTTCTCAATCAATCTTGAACCTCCAACTGCGCCCTCAGGCTCTCCAAATCCAAGGTCTGCACCTTCCCGTCCCCCTTCCTCGTGAAGCTGCTCTTCAGCTCGTCCGCCATGATGGTATCGTGCACGCTCCTCCGCACGCCCTTGGCGCTTGTTCTCAGCTTGTCCCCCGTCAGGCGCCTGTTGCTCGACCTGCTCGACAGCCGGGCGGGACGAAAGTTGTTGTTGGAGGAGGCGGAGGCCGATCTCGTCGATTTCGTCGAATCCTCGGAATCGCGTCGGGACGCGGCCGTGTCGATGGACATGGCGCTGAAGGTGGAACTCCTTTCAGGCTTGCCGTCCCCCCCCGCAGTCGCGTCCCCATCCTCGGCCTGTAGCTTGTCGTTGAAGAGCAGGTCCCTGATGGAAGGTGTTTTGGTCCTCTCCAAATTATCATGTCCCCGGAGGAGCGGCCCTCCTCCCCCCTCCCCTCCTCCCTCGCTCGCCGAATCCCCCTCCTCGCTCAGATCCCCCAGCACCTCCTCCTCGAGCCCGTCGTCGTCGTCGAGCAGCGCGTCCAATTCCTTGAGCTCGTCGAGCATGTAGTACAGCGAGGTCTGGCTCTCGTTCATGCTCCCGTCGTGGCCGCCGTAGGAATCGTAGTTCCAGTCGCCGCCGTAGCCGCAGTCGCCCGGCATGTTCTCCCAGTCGGTGGCCATTTGCCACGACTCCCTGCGGGACTCATCGCCGCCGCCGTTGCCGTTGTTGATGCCGTCGCCGGCGCCCGAGGACGCGGAGCTCCTGAGCGTGCTCGATCCCCGTCCGCTGGAGGTCAGTCCCGCGTTGCTGTTGCTCCGACCCCTGCGGATGTTGGACGATAGGCGGCGGGAGGCGCGTCGGACGGCGGAGGGACGGAGGAGGCTCCCCCGTTTCTTCTGCTGATGCTGCTGCTGTTGTTGTTGCTGTTGTTGCTGCGGCGCGGGAGAGGGGGTCGCCTGCGAGGCGGACGAGGAGGAGGCCTCTCCCGCGTCGTCCGGGAGGTCCGAGACTTTGCGGGGAAGGGAGCTCGGGGCCGACGGCGACGACGACGGCGATTGAGATGACGCTCCGCGGGCTTCGTCGCCCCCGTCCTCATCGCGGTCCACCGAGCGCGAGGACGACGGGCGGGGGAACTCGGGGCGTGGCATGGTGGTGGTGGTGGTAGAGCACATCTCGTACAATATCTCGGGCGCGGAGGCGTCTGAAGTGGATGTGGACGGAAAATGGGTTTGGTTTTGTTTTCTGAGCAAATCGAAAATGTCGGAGTTCCAACAACCAACACCAACAAACACAAAGCAGGACCTCATGTTCTATAGGACCCACTCATTAGCCACTTCAACACTCAATATGTACCTTATCTAACCGATAAGGTGGGTCCTACAGTATCTTCGACATGAGAACCGATGATGAGATGGATGGATGGAGCAAATAAAAAGGGAAGCCTGTCGAAGCGATCGCGCGAGCACGGCGCGAGTCGCGAGGAAGACGCGGGTGCACTTGCGCCCGCCCACCCGCGTGGCTGGCCTGGGCACCATTGCATCCGTACCAAGTCCCATGTTGTAAATGAGGAAGTGTAAAGGGATGCCAAGACAGCTAGCTCATACATACATAGCGCTATGTAGAGAGAGGCTCATCATTTTGTGAGACAACTGTTTTCGACATTGCTCAACATTGCTCAAATTATTCCTCTGTTGGGGGTAGCTAGCTATGTAGACTCACATACAAACACATCGGGTATCTTGAAACAGTCGGATGTGACGTGAGACATAGACCTAAATTACATAGGGTTATCTAAAAAGAGACATCACCCATCTCGCAGCGCTCCCTGATAACCAGTCTGCCACACTCACACATATAAGCTATTCAGCCATGGCCACCATCCATGGCCTCATAAAATTAGCTAAGACTAAGACAATCGCCTAGAGGTGCAGGGGTTCTTACAGTCTTCGCTAAATTTGTGACCACAGGAATGGGCGCCTGGTAACCAAGTGCCCACCACCGCGGACGTCACAATTTTGATCGACGCGCAAGCCATCGAAGAGTGAGGGTGAGGGACACGGACGCGGTCGTCACCGCTACCGCCGACCAACCAACGGCTAGTGAGCAAGGCCGAGACGAATGAACACAAACACCGGCATCAGCATCATCATCATGCCCGTCACCAGTTATGATTACAACGATATCAAGAGGCCAAAGCGGCCATTGCAACAACTCAGCTAATGCTAATGCACCCTAAGCCGAACTCCAACAATCGGTGTGTCACCTACCGCTACCGGGACCTGGTCCAGAAGCTCACGGCCACACCACACCTTCCATGTGCTGTTGGCTTGCAGTGGGCACCGCGGTATGGTTGACGACCCAATCACATCAAAGCGCTAAAGCGCCATAGACTATTCCTCCTGGTCCAGGCCAACACCAGCCTACCCTAAACACCGGAATGTCTCCAGTGTTGAGGTTGAGAAGGAACGTATCAAGGACGAATGGCACATGTGCTACAAGACATACCATACCACCAGGAATGTCCACTGTGTCACATTCAAAGCCATCTTTGCTACTGTACTGCTGGTACTGATCGTGAACCACAACAATGTTGACAACAAGGGGGATGGGGACCACGAAGTGACACATCAACATGACCCTTCACGATCTCTTAGCATTAGCATTGCTCGACCCTTACTCACTGCCATCACAGTATCTATGGTGCCAACCTGTCAAAGCTCTGCAACTGCAACTACACACAGCCCATCACTCCCACCTTCACCTTCATGATGGGTGGTGTGCGGGTTTTCCCAGTATAACAGTAACAGCCCCTCTACACCTACACATACACACATCTTGACACCGACCGTGCTGACGATGCCAAGAGCCTCAATCTCAATGATAGCGTAGCCTCCATCAATGAGAACGTCTCTGCGCTCATGACCCAGACAAATGCATCCAGAAACTCCTGCAGCTGCTCTTATCAGCTTTCCAGCTACGGTCGAATATATGCGACCACTTTTTTACTAGCTTCGCGCGTGCTTAGCTAGAATCACGATTTTTTGGACCCAGCTAGCAAATGGCATGTCGTTGGAAAGCTCTTGACCTGCTCTTTCACGTTATTTAACATGCACCCACGAGGCTTGGGGCCAGGACGCAAGCGGGGCGGTCGAAGTTCGCAGGTCGACGATCACAACTGATTTTTTGTGTACAACAACACAAAAATTGAGCAATAATCAACGCTATCAAGCACGATCGGAGCCCGTAGCGAGCGCCCCATGGCACGGCAGCCCCAGTCCAGGGCCTGAGTGATAGCCCTGGGCCTTAGCTACTTCGTGATGTCCTGGGCACCGCGATCACATCGATCTATGGCCATTGAAATGGCCATAGATCGACACGTTGTGTCCTGATTCTGATTGTATTGTAGAACGCTAAAATAACAATACTAAACAACATCCACAGCCTACCCCCCAGGTATTCAGACCATTAGACGATGATTCGTCTAATCGGGAGCGGAGGAGGCGGCCAATAACCCCGTCGGCTCGGGGCATTTCGATCGACATGTCGAAGATGTTGATTGAAGCGACCCGCTAGCAAAGGCTAGCTAGAGCACGAACCACCAACGCCCCTGGACCACACCAAGCTGGCCTTATGGACTACAGGGGATAATTGAGACTAGAGATGATGCCTCGGATCGTTGGTGGAGGCGGAGAGGCGCCCGCGACGGAGCCGACGAGCCTCGGCGATCGTAGGGCGGAGAGGTGTCCGCCATGGTTGCGCCCGATTGTGTTGTTGTTGTTCATTGTGTGGAGATCGAAAAACTATTTTAATATTATTCCTACGTACGTACGTTAGAGTCATATTCTTCCTCTCACTGTCACTGCGCCAAAAAGTCAGCAGCACCACATCTTCCGCGCCATCTCAGACTGGACACAGACTGCTGTCACTGTCACTGTCATGCTCATGCACCTTGCTGGCCCACACACACACCACACACACCCCCTCTTCAATACATAGTATTGTAGGTGCTCTTCTCTCTCCATCCTTGCTCCAGCCATCCTCTAGAGATCCAAAGCCTCCCAAAGCCCAAAGCATGAATCCAAGCTAGTGGTTCTGCCAAGCCACCCCTGGCCAAGCCCCCATCCCCCTTCGTTCCCCCGCGCGCCCTCTTCGGGATTTCATACTAATTCCCACGAGTCACGAAATGAGGGTAAAAAACTCCAACGATCCTTTTCACCATCAGTCGTCATTGTTCGCCTTTTGTAGAGAGAGGGTTCCTCCAATAAAATTTACCCCCAGGGAACAACATACCTGGTAGAAAAGCGAGACGAGCGAAGATTCGTTCCTACATATTAAAAAAGTGAAAGTATCGCATCGTCCGATCCACCCTTTGGGGAGAAATTCATTCCAAAATAGCCGTTGCCTTCTTGACTGGCTGCGCACGCTGATGCGCACATCACGTGCTTGCTTTTCTGTCATTTTCTTTCTCTGCATTGCTCGCACCATAAAAACCACCACGACGACGACGACGACAACGACGGCGACCACGGCCACCCCGACCTTAACCCCGACCGACGCGATGGCGCCCGCGACGATCAACCTCGCCCCCGGAGCCTCCCGCGGCGAGGAGGGGGAGGATTCCTTCGACTCGGCCATCCTCGCCCCCAGCGAATCCGTCAGCCCCACCGGCGCCATGGTCGACGGGTACGACTCAATTTCTGGCCTGAGCTTGGGCGACGATGGCAGACTGTTCGACACCGACTACCCGCTGGACAGGCAGCCGACGAGAACGAGGACTTCCAGCAGGGACGGTTTGGGCGGGACGGTGGGGGAGAATCGCGGGAACAGGTCGCGGACGTCGAGCCGCGACGGACTGTCCACGGGGCATCCGTCTCCCGGTGCCGTCAACGGAAGCGATCCGGGGGGGAGCGCCGACACCCGCCGTCGCATAAACAAATTGAGCAGGGCGCGGGAGCGCGAGAAGGTCCCGAGGCTCGTGGAGTACTTTTGCGTCGTGAGCAGCGTGGCGGTGGGAAATGCCAATGCCGACGCCTCCAATGCCGGGAAGGGTGGCAATGCCGCCGATGGGAGCATTGGCGGCAACATGAAGCCGCCGGGCTCTCCCGCGCGATGCAAGAACGTGACCGACGTCAGGCCCATGCCGCGGACGCCCTACGAGAAAGGAAACTCTTCGATGAACGGCAGCGATCACGGCAGCAACGGCGTGAACGGCGCCAACAACAACAAAAAGAAGAAGAAGAAGCGACCCCCCAAGCTCGACGGGTCCGAGTTCGCCCCCCGGATAACCGCCCGGTATCCCCTCGACGACCACGAGGAGAATCCGCTGCTCGAGGAGAGCATCACCGCCTTCTGCTTCCCCTCCGGGCGCATCCCCGTCGTCTCCGCCGAATGCGACGAATATGGGGAGAGCGCGGGGACTATGAATGGGAACACCATGCCCAAGGTCCACTACTTCGTCACCACGGGCGAGAGCGGGCAGAAGATGTACGGCACCTGCCTCACGATATGGGAGGGCCACTCGGTCACGATCGAGACCAAAAGGGAGGGCAATTCCAACTCCAGTCCCAGCAAATTGGCGTCGGCATTGCCCAAGAAGGTGGCGGTGAACGACGCCCTCGTCCAGGAGGCCTATCTGCCCAAATGTTTGGTGATACTCTCGGTCCATCCCTACCTCGTGGCCTTCCGGGAATACCTGGTCCAATTGCACCGATTGAGCAGGGGGGCGCCCCCCGCCGACGAGGAGGTGGGGGCATCCATCTTCGGCGGGCCGAGGGGCGGGGGCACCGGAAACGGCGAGCTCGTCAACGCCTCCGTGTCGTCCAAGGCGCTCAAAGGGGTGCTGCACCTGCCGGTGGAGCGGTACGTGACCAACTTTTGCTCCGAATTGCCCGCCCCTCCCCCCGGGAGCTTTCGCGTCCAACACTCCGTGGGGGATTCGGCCATTTCGATATGGGCCCCGCCCGACAACGCCCCCGTCGCGTGGGTGTCGCTCCCCTTCTCCCACCTCTTCCAGTGCCTCGACGCCGATAACGTCCTAAAGGTGTGGACGGCATTGGCGTTGGAGAGGCAGGTGCTGATAACCTCCACCCAGCTCTCGTTGCTGACGGTGTGCACCGAGATATTGTTGAGCCTATTGTTTCCCATGAAGTGGAGCCACGCGTACATACCCGTGCTGCCGCACTTTTTGGTCCCGATACTGTCCGCGCCCATGCCCTTCCTCTGCGGGATGGACAAGCGTCATCTGGCCGACGCCATGGAGGACCTTAGCGACGAGTGCGTCGTCGTCGATCTGGACAAGAACGTGGTCACTTTTGGAAGTAATGTGAAGGAATTGCCGTCGTTGCCCGGACGGGTGCACAGGAGGCTGCGCGAGCGCGTGGACCGCGCCGCCGGCCCCGTCCACCGCGAGGTGCGCTCCCTCCGATCCACGGACGACGCCTCGGAGATGGGGATACACCTCCCCCCCGACGTAAAGGCCGTGGCAGACGCCATGTGGGAGAGTCGGCTCTCGCTGTTCGACGAGGCGTTCATGCTCACCTTCACCCCCGAGGAACGGCGGAAGGGGTGGCTCAACGGCGACGACGGGGGCTCCTCCGGCAATGCCGATGCCAAGGCCAACCTGCTAATGACGCTCACCGAGAGCCGGGTCGACCCCGCCGGGCAATCGAGGTGGGATGCGGTACAGGAGGCCTTTCTGGACGCGTACTGCCACCTCCTCCGAAATTATCGAAAGTTCCTCGTCTTCCCCTCGAAGCGGAACGAGGGCGCCTACGGGGGCGCGGGATTTCGGAGCCGCGAGTTCCTCGCCTCCCAGCGGTCCGACGCGCGACCATTCTGCGAGGAATTGGTCGGGAGCCAAATGTTCGACGACTTCGTCACCAAGCGACTGTACGGGAGCGGCGAGGCGGACATCGGCTTCTTCGACGGGGCCGTGGACAGGTACCAGCGCAACAACGGATTGGTGGCCAACGTCCGGGGATTGGTCGAGGGCAATGGCGGCGGCGTCGGCGGCATAGGCGGGGGCGGCAAGGACGGAGCCGGGACCAAGGGGGCGGGGGGTCGCATCCGAAACTTCTTCGGCTCGAAATCCTCCTCCAACGGGACGTCCGTGGGCTCGCCGACCAACGCCAATAACGACAAGGAGCCGCCGCTCCTGCAGAGCGCGAGGGTCAGGCGATCGCTCAAGACGATAGTCCCGCCGGAGCCCAGCGCCGAGGGGTTCGAGGAGGGCACGACGGTAGAGAACGGCATGACCGTCCGCGCCACGACCAAGCGCGAGGATCATGCCGTCGCATCCTCGACCGCCGGCGGGGCGGACGACGACGAGCTCTCGGTCAAGTCCGCGAGCACCGCCGCCTCCTCCTCCAAACAGCCCGCGACGGGGGGGAAGGTGTACTATCACTACCCCACCTTCCCATCCCGTCTCGACCCGAGGCTGTTCGGCACCCCCCGTCCCATGAGCTCGGCCGTCCGGGCCGAGTACGACAGGCAGCGCGAGAACGTCGGAAAGTTCACCGTGAGGAATAGGGACGAGGAGGGCGACGAGGCGGGGGACGGCGGGGGCGTGAACGCCCGAAGGGGATCGGCGATTTCGGGGGGGACGCTGGGGCCCGCGGTGAGTTTTTGCAGAGTCGACCGAAGATGGTCGGAGGCGCGGAGGAGATTCCTCGCGAGGGGAGGGAGGCGGCGATCGGATGCCCCGGGGCGACGTCGGATATGCGAGGATGCTCCGCCGGACTCTCGTATCGTGTCGGCGCGCGGCCGGCGTGCATCCGTACGATATGGCGCGGCCGCACGGTGGTGCGATTGCTCATGCTGCACTTTGGGAGTTTGCGGCATCGTCGCGGTCGATGGTCTTCGTCGCACGGGCGTCGCGAGGCATGTCCTCCGCGGTGACGTGATGCAGTGGCGTATGATATGGATGAAACTTGCAGTATCGCCGTGGTCGATGGCTTCGACGTGGCGATCGATTGATTTTCGCAGCGAAGCCGCGCTTCGTTTTCATGCCATCTGACTAGATTTCCGCACGATTCTCACGCCGACACACGCTCTGTTCCCTGCGATCGATCCACGGAACAGGAAAAGCCGGCGACGTCCGAGGTCACCACCTTCACCGTCTTCTTCATGACCTTCACCGCCGTCGTCGGCAAAGATCTCATGGCCGTGGACGGCGACTCCCTAGACCGTCTCGACTCCACCACCATCGTCTCCACCTACAAGGAAAGGAAGGAAAAGCGCGAGGAGGAACAGATCGCCGACCTCGTCGACGAGATAGTCATGGACGCCGACCTTCCGCAGACGCCCACGAAGAAGGAGAGGGCGAGGGCGCAGCATCCATCGTTGGATAAGTCCCCGGCGAGGGCTCGGTTCAACGACAAGCTGTCGACCCTGAAGATCATGGAGGCGAAGGAGACGGCCAGGGCGGAATTGGGTATGGCGTTCGAGATGCTCAAGATGATGAAGGAGAGGGGGCTCAGGGCCGACCCGGAGGCGTACCAGTGGTGAGTTACTATTTTTCCAAGCAGATGTCGGTCGTTCGTTATCTCACCAGCCCTCGACTCGCTCCCCTTTTCTTTCCTCTTCCGACGCGCTCCTCCATCCTGGCATAGCCTCATCGACGCGTGCGGCCGTTGCGGCGACGCCGGCCGTGCCACCCAGCTCTTATCGCGGATGCACGAGGACGGCATCGTCGCCGACGGCGTGGTGTATTCGAGCCTGGTGTCGGCGTTCTCGGCCGAGGACGCGTGGAAGAGGGCCTTGGCCGCGGAGGGCGGGTCGGCGAGGGAAGAGCTCCCGGGTGAGTTCGTTTCGAGATGGAGATAGAGAGAGGGAGATGTGTGGGTCCGCTGAAGTTATGGCGGTTTGGCGGTAATTTTGGAGCCTCGATGCATTTCGGTGCTTCTCAACCAGTGGCAGTTATGGCACACAGCGGCAGGTTCTTGGAGACGAAGAGAGAGGGAAAGGCAGAATGAAGGCTTCCAAATCTCGCATGCTTGATTGCATCTACCTTTCCGAAGTATTGTAGTTTGATTGATGGTTCGACCTTGACTAACTCATTGCTCACTTTGATTCCAGACTGGGCAAATGGTGCATCCATCGACATGGACTGGAACACTCTGAAGGTTCAACGGAGATCGTACATTGATATCGTGAAGGAGAAGCTCGGGGCCAACGAGAACGGGGATCATCCAGCGGGACTCCGGAACACCTTCAAGCGCATCGTCTCGCGCGGCAAGTCCAGCCAAACGGAGAAGAGCAAGGAGGCCTCCAACAAAACCTACACCGAACAATATGTGACGGACCAGGTCCTTCGGCAGATCCTTCTGGGAGAGAATCTCCTTGAGGTGGTCTACCCCGACATTTCGATAGACACCGACAACGAATTTTGCCCCAGGTGCAACTTTTACTTGAGCGACGACGACGTGGTGGCGGGATGGAGCGCGGGCAACGACCAGGAGTACAAGACGGAGTGTCCCAACTGCCTGACGAAGTTCGTTCCGCACTTCTGCGTCCAGTCCACCCTTCCCAGCTTCGTCGGCAGCCGGGGGCCGTCGTCGGCGCTGTTCTGCGAAAGGCTCTCGCCGTGGGTGCTCAAGAAGGAGCTACGGAGCGTGATCTCGACGGGGATCGAGGACCTTCTGAGCCCCGAGTGGCGGGAGAAGGAGAGCAAAAATGCCGTGCTATGGTGGAATCTTATTCTTTCGTTCATGAGATATCGGGTGAGTTTGTGGAAATGAAGTTTACACCCAGATGCAAGCGAATCCTCTCACAATTCTGCCTCATTATTGTGACACTCTTCTTGTCCAGTTTCCATTCACATTTCTACTGCAGGGAAGCTTTAGCTCATCCCTCATCGCTCCTACCCCAGACGACGAGGAAAATCATTAGCCGTCTGTGTCCAAAACAGCTTGGTGATGTAAAAATTGAGGTGATATCTACAGCTGGAATATCTCTAGTGCCAGGCTTGGCTTAACACATCCTTCTCTTAATGTAGTATGCTATATTTGCCCAACTTCTTACCATATATTGAGTGTCATGTGATTGTTTTCCTTCATAATATGCACCAGCAACATGGTTCCCTGTCCATTTCCTTATCCACCCTTAGCCAGCCAACGAATAAAGGTAGGTTGCCAGTTCCTTCAGTTCCTTATCCTTTATCTCTCCAGCACATGCTTGCTCCGGCAGGCCGGTCGTGGTTCAAGCCAAATAACAATTCAAGCACACGCACATATTACTACTTTATCTCGGTAGGAATGTCAACGCAAACAATACAACGTAGGTAATCAAATTAGACAGCCCTCTCGTCGAAGTGGATAAACAACGTAACCTTGCCCATTGCCTGCCTAATGCCAAGCCACTAGCCACAATAACGAACTCGCTGCAACACGTGGTTGCGGTTCATCCTCTCTCTTTCTCTCCAACACAACCCTATGCCGAAGAAGCCCCGTCCCCATTGAGCGGACTATCGCCGTTGACCTTCATACTCGAAATATCCTCGCCCTTATTCCCAAACAAACCCTTCAATCCGTTGACGGTCTTTCTCTTCCCAAGCCTGGCCAGCCTGTACAGCCAGAGCAGCGGGAACACCACGATGTCCGTGAGGAATTTCACGCACAGCACGATGGTGAACTTGAACAGCATGGTCGGGATCAGCATCAGGGAGAAGCCGCTGCCGTCGGTAGATTCGTCGCCCTTCGCGGATGCGGCGGAGTCCGTCGCCTCCTTCGCGGAAACGGACGAGGACGAGGCCTCCTCCGCCTCCTCGCCGGTCGCCTTCGCGGTGGCCTCCTCCGTGTCATCCTTCGTCATGCGCGTCGAGATCCATGATCGGTCGCTCCTTCCCGGACTCGACGGCGATATCGAGGGAGTGGAACGGGGATGCCGCGTCGCGGCCGCGGACGGATTGCTCCTGGCCGTTCTCGGAATGGAGAATCCCGAGGCAGTTGCAACCAAGCCGATGAATGCGAATATTGCGAAGATGCGTCCCATGGTCACTCCCTCTTTTGATTGTACACGTTAATAGACACCACTGCGGATGGAGAGTGGAGCGTCGAGCGTCGTCGGAGCTTCTTGAGCGACTTGCGACTTCTTTTCCTCCCTCATTCGCCCTCTTCGTTTTGTTGCACTGCGTGCTGCGGATGTGAGTGCATGTGAGGGGCAACTTGAACAGCTCCAACTGAGGAACTAATAGAATCTTGGCGACAGGGCACGCTATCGCTAAAGTAACATCGTGTGCCTCTCTAGCGACTGTCGACTCTCGACTCTCGACTGATAACAGGATCCAAGATGACATTCTCAGAACAAAACAGAACAACCATTGGCGCAGTCCTGTCACTTCCTCTTTTAGTCCGTCACGACATGGGCGCTGAAGCCCCCCCGCCGTGCTGCTCGCAGCCGACGCCGCCGTCGTCGTCGCCGCCGAAGGCAGTGGCCGATTTTCCGCCATCGCAATCGCCATCGCCTTCATCTTCATCGTCCCCGTCCCCATCATCATCCCGTCCCTCCACGCCGCCGATGGCCGATTCCTCGCCGGCCCCGACTGCGGCGTCCCACGACATCATCGCATCCTCGTCCTCGTCCTCCTCGTGCGGACATGCGTCGAAGAAGACATTTTATCGTCGCAAATTGCCGTCCACGTGCATCTCCTTCTCGTCGAGGCGGGGTCGGGCGATGTTCGATTCGGCCGCGGCGAGCGGGGGGACGCACTCGTTCTTCCCATTGATCGAACAGCTGTGAGTGTATGTTTCTGTTATTTTGACTTTCTTGGATTTCTTCGCTCGATCGATGCATGTATAAGAATCAGAGTTGGATTGGAATATTTTGATGTCCACTATGGTAACCCCCGCGGCCAAGGCCGTGCTACATCACTTCGACGTCCTTGTTGTTGCCTGCACCCCTCGTTGCTGATCGATGCGTTCAAGGAGATGGCAGCGAGATGCGGGGAGGGACAGTCGAGATGAATCGTTCGTGCGCACTGTTCCGAGACACTAAAATGAATGCGTCCTTCTCTCGCCCTCGCTTATGCAGTCAGACCCAACCCGAGCCCGCGTACTGCGGGCTGACGACGCTCGTCATCGTGCTCAACGGTGAGTCATGAGTCCTTTGTGAAATAATAGGACGGTATACTCATGAAAGTATACTTGATGGCCAAATCGATATTTATAATACGCAACATGTTCCGTGCCCAAAACAGCCCTGGCAGTGGATCCGCGGCGTTCTTGGAAGGGTCCGTGGAGATGGTGAGTCGATCGTTTCCATACGCAGCTCGTAACATCTGTGCAGTTCCAATTGCGGTCGGATGTCGAATCATCGACATTGAACAACCTGATGACGAGGAAGTTGCAAGGTTACGACGACTGGTGTTGAAAATTGTGGACGGGAGGAATGTATGCTGTGGTTGGCATACTCCTGCTTTGTTCGAATAAATTCTTGAAGATGAAGCTTTTCTTGCCAGAACGACTGGCTTGGGCCTGGATAAGATTTTTCTATGATGTCCTTTCTCACAAATCACTGCATCGGTGTCGCTCCTTGCATGTCTTGCACCGCACCCAATCTCAGGTACGAAGAAAGCATGCTGAGCTGCTGTGTGGACCTGGATGCAGTGAGTTGCGAACTCAATTGGTATTGCATCATGCACGAACCGTGCTTCCTTGTTCACCTTGTTTGGTTTACAAAATGCATTGATCGCATGCAAAAAATGCATACCTTGGCGCGCTCATACTTCGCAGGTGAAACTGACGGGCATTACGTTTGCCAGGTGCGCTTGCCTTGCAAGGTGTCAGGGCCTGAGCGTCGAAATGGTCTATGGATCGGACTCGAACGTGGACGAATTTCGAGACGTTGTGAGGCGAATATGTGCCCCACCCTGGCACGACAGCGACGATGAAGTGGACCGCGGCGGACCAGACGGGGAGGGGGACGAGGATCCCCGGCCATCGTCCTTCCTTGCCGTGTCGTACGATCGCCTGGTTCTCGGGCAGACAGGTGGCGGCCACTTCTCTCCCATTGGGGCATACAACGAGGCATCAGATCACGTCCTGATCCTCGACACGGCACGTTTCAAGTACGGTCCACACTGGGTGCCGTTGCGGCTGGTTTTCGAAGCGATGCTCCCTAGCGATCCAGGTACTGGGAGGTCTAGGGGGTACATGGCCCTGAGCTACAATTTTGGGGACAATGACAAAAGTGAGGCCTCTAGTGGTTCTGGGGAAGGGGCAATGCAAATGTCAAAACTTCGGTGTCGTTGCCGGTGCTGCTCAGCCCGGAAGGAGGAGTCCAGGGATCTCGTCCGAGGGGAATATGTCCGATACCTGGGGAGACTTCGCGAGGATGGATGTGCCGGATGTGCCGCCCAAGGTGTGACTCTCGAAGCTGTCACGTCGTTCTGGATCAAACATGAGGCTTGCGCGTGGGAGTTGGTGGAGACACATACACAGATGACAAGATCGACAAGGATATTCTTGAGGGAATTGATGAAAGAGGCTGACACTCGGGACCAATTTCCTTCAGGCATCATGGGCAGGGTTAGGGAGGATACCCTTGTGGGAGGGTCGTGCTGCAGCCCCCCTAGGTTGAGCAATAGCCCCCCCATTGATGGTGACTGCGGGCCTGAACTCAACATGACATTAGGAGAGGTCTTTTACTTGATCTACCTTTCCTCACTGCCGGGGGGTACGCGGGGTGCTATTGTCGGGGAGGTCTCGGTTGTCGGCAAAGTGAGGGGTCATCTCCTGGCAGAAGTGTCCCGGGTTTCGCTCGCTCTGAGGATATCATCATCTACATCTATCATGCATCAACGTGTGCCAGAGATGAAGTCCACTGTCAATTGCGGCTTCAGGATGAAGAGTCCGAAGAAAGCAGTCACCGCGACATAAATATTGGTTTTCACTTGGAACAAATGCCTAGATTAGTGCAGTCATGGTGTAATCACCAAGATGGTGGACGTCATTGCAGTCGCCTCATGTGCGCTCCCCACTTTCCTCGTTATCTTTGTACTTCATGGCAGCTCGCTCTTTATAGGTATCCGTTTGTCCATAGTATGCGTTTGTCTGTTCCTTCGAAAGAAATCAATGATTGAAAGAAGCTTGTCTCATCGAAGATCCATGCAAGATCGAAGATTCGTGCATAGTTTCGTTCAGTTTCGTTCAATGAAATTGCGACTTATCAAATGCTCGCGATTAAGTTCCATACAAACTTTCTTAATACATGATTTTTTCCCTGTTCTTACGAAACCATCGGATAGACTCAAGTACCACTGGTGCATCAGGAAATGCTTTATGCACCAGCTCATCAGTCATGTTGATGTTGCCTGAAAATGGAGTCATCATCCAGAAATCTTCAACCTGCACCATGTGGATGAGGGTGAACAACCCGTCAGGGGGGAATGGGTATTGACTTTCAAGATAAGGCCCCATCTTGATGAAATGGTGCCTTTCGGGCAGCTCGTAAAGGATGTCAGCACGGAAATTGGAGACGATGTTGGAGAGAAACTCCTGGTCTCCTGCCAATTTTGACGTACTCCAGCATAATCGCGATGTGCTGCACTCTTCACCTCTCATGTCAACTCTTCCAACGAAAGGCTCCATTAGACAATAGGGCAAACTCCACTCACATCCCCAGTGGAAATCTTCACAGTGCTCATGAAGGTCAAAACCTATTGGTATGAGGGCGTCCACATCCACCCCTCGATTCGAAGTCACAGATTCTCTTACAATGCCTGCCCAGTCGAGCTCACCAAACTTCGAAAGATCCATCAGCATCATTCCAGTTGTGATTCTGTTTCGAAAGGACATGGCAGTCGAACAGTGCTTCCTGTTAACTATACTCGTGGCCCCAAGGACCTGGGTCGAGTTAAAGTTGCCCAGCTCTGCAAACACCCTTGAGGGTGGAGCGTTCCACACCGTATCCGTGTCAACAAACACGGCCGTCGAATCAGTGTACCCCATCGAGCGCAGCAACATTGGCAGCCAGATCTTGGTGTAGCCGAACCAAGAGGAGTGGTGGGAAAAGTTGACTATTCCGGTGTGGTTTCTCGAAAGGGCCAATATCGTTTCGTTCATCGGGGCATACATGAATGTAGGGGGGATGGGAGGCATCTGGGCAAGACAGGATCGTCTGACTGCGTCGAATGCACAGGTCCCGGGGCTTGATCCCGTGCAAATGTCGTGATCCGACTGGGAGAGGAAGAAGACGAAGTTCAGCGGGGAACTGACAGTCTCGTTCCTTGCGGCGAGGCACGCAGAGAGCACACTCAGCTCCAGCTCATCCTCCATTGATTCAACATCGCTTGGGATTGATGGTCTCCCAGCAATGTAGACGATGATGTTGTCACGTCGAGGGGCATGGTTGAGCATCGGGCTGTCGCTGTTGTAGTCATCATGCTGCGGCCCTACTTGAAGTGTTCGGTGGACCTCCAGTATGTAAAAGACATATCCAATCAACATAAAGGTGAAGGTGGCTGCAGCAAATGTCGCCTTTCGCTTGGAACGGTGCCCTAATTGCTTTCTCTCCATGTTGTATCGTTTCCCGCTCTGGTTCTTAGTGAAGTCTTGGGGTTCCAGCAGGTAACGTAGCTGCGGCGGCTGCCGCGAAAACCCTGCAGCAACACTTGGCGTTGCTGCCGCTATTGTATTGTACCGAAGCGGAATGCGGCCGCTCGCTCGTCGTCGCCTCGCATGCAGTCCTGCGTGGCGGTGAGGAAGGCGCGTGGAAAATAAATGAACTACGCTACGTAGCAAGAGGCAAGAGGAGGCAAGCGGTGTCACCTGGCACGGTCATAACCACCTGGTGTCACCGTGTACTGGTTCCAACAGGTTCCACCCAACAAAAACTTTGAAGAGTTGTTGAATGGCCCAGTTGCCTGGCCCCTTTTGAAAATGGTTGTAAAGAACGAAGCCCATTGAAAGAAAAACGCCCACGTTTGGAAAATTGAAAAGCTAGATTCGGGTTCAGACTTCAGACTTCAGACCCGCACAGCGCCGAGCGCCGCGCCGCGCGCCGGCCGACGAAACGTCATAAAACAACCACACAAACTCTAAACACGAACCCACCATGACCATCGCCGCCGGAGGCGCCGCCCTCGTCCGCCGAGGCCTGAACGGCGCCCCGTCGCCTTCGTCCCATCCCGGACTCCGACGCTCGTGGGTCCGCGCGCTCGGAAATCAATCGTCCGCTTGCCCGCACCTCCGGCGTCGCGAGGAGGACGACGATCGGGACGACCTTGTCGGCGCCCGCCGAGGAGCCGGAATCCGCCTCGGCGGCTTCGCATCGCGCGATGACGTCCTCGCGATCTCCCGCGCTCCCGACGGACGACGAAGGAACTACGCGACGACGTACGATCATCATCATCGCCAGATATCGCACGTTCGTCATTATCACGCCACGACCCCGAACGACAGGGGCGCGGCCATAGTCCTGGGCCTGGGCGCCGTAGCCGCCACGGCCAAGGCGGGACAGTACGCGGTGCAGGGATACAGGGAGTGGCAGGAGGAGAGGAAGGCGGAGGAGGAACGGATCAAGGCCGAGGGGGGAGGAGGGGAAGATGCCGATGCGGCGCAGCAGCAGGAGCAGCAGCGGGACGGGGGGTCGGCGGCCGACGACGGGGCGCAGGAAACCGCCGGAAAGACCGATGATGCCGGCGGCGCCCAGCAGCAAAAGCCGCCCCCGTCGTCGGGAAAGCGCGAAAACATCTTCTCCTCCTGGTTCGGCGCGTCCGTCGGATCCAAGTACTACGAGGGGGGGTTCGAGGATCAGATGACACGGAAGGAGGCCGCGCTCATCCTGGGCGTGAGGGAGAGCAGCGCCGCCAAGCGGATCAAGGAGGCCCACAGGAAGCTGTTGATACTGAACCACCCGGATACGGGCGGGAGCACTTACATCGCCGGGAAGATCAATGAGGCGAAGGAGCTGTTGTTGAAGGGAAAGAAGTAGAGAATTAGTGATGTGTGTGGATGGAAGGAGGAATGGATGGAAGGATGGATGGCAGAATCATGGTGCGGGTGGGCGGGCAAGTTGGTGGCGAGAGGATGTGCATTTGTCGCCGTCTTTAGGGCAGGGGCAGAAGGCTGCGCTAAAATGCTGTCAAAATTCTCCCAACATTGACACCAACGACCAAAGAGGGGATCGAGATTATTATTTGTTGATGGGCATGCGTGCACTCAGCAAAAATTAAAACAGGTATTCAGTGCTTGCTTAGAGTAATCGAGACCAACTAGGAAATGAAGGAATGGATGCCATCATTATCCTAAAATTGTTCACAATACGTCGCACACCATAGGCCGAGCATGATCTCAATGCATCCTTTCCCCTTGATGAAAAATGGAACTTAATCATTCATTTTGCGTCCAGGCAAAGATTCCGAAGATCAACCAGAGTTAATCTGCCACGCATGTTGCATGGTATGAAGCTACAACAAACCTGCAAGATGCGCAGGGCTTAGAAAATTAAATGTTGGGAGGGAACAAGAAAAGATGATGTGAACTGGCTTGAAAATCCCATTATGTATCATGTATCTACATCAGAATTACCATTAATCAAAATGCTGTCAATGATGTCATCTCACTGAGATCAACTTTTGCCCCAGGCCCAGGTGTCCTACTGCTGGGATGAACCCTAAAAACCCTCATTGCTGTGTCTTTTGTATTACAGTACAGCATCTTCTACTTTCATTTCCTCCTCACACTTGACCATCTACATTTCATTGTGTAACTGCAATGAATGCCATGATAATGATGCTTTTCATTGATGACCAATATCAGGTGTAAGATAAATGCCAAGGTAGATGAGCTGGAGCTAGATAGAACCATAAACATCAATTTCTATAAAAATATGCAATAAAAATATATGCTCATTTTGGCCTCCATCTAGAAAATTTGTTCTTCATGAGACATCACCACACAGATATCCCGGATCTTTCAAAAGTTACATTCTCGCCACCTTTTCGACTCGGGAGTG
>JALLBE010000165.1:0-22438 GCA_036939795.1 Thalassiosira mediterranea
TGAGAGTTGAGAGTTGAGAGTTGAGAGTTGAGAGTTGAGAGTTGAGAGTTGAGAGTTGAGAGAGACAGAAGACGAAGGGTTGAGGCAGAGGGTTGAGGTTGGTAGGTAGGTATCGGGTCGCGGTCGGGTGGGCCTGGAGTACTTGACTGTAGACAGATATCTATGTTAGTACTGATTCCTATCCTATCAAGGTGTGGGTATCTTTGTAGCTAGATACCCGTCCCACAAAATATCGTAATCCGCGGCCCGCGCCGCCGGCGCCGCCTCCTGCATGCCTCCTCCCACTTCGCACCCCTGACCGCCGACCGGATGGACGACCGGCAGTCCAAAGTCCAAAGTCCAACGCCCAACGCCCACCCACCAGGGTCACTCCCTGCACTTCTCTGCCGCCGCCTTCGAGCCACATTCCGCTCTACCTCTGATCAAGGGGCGCCGGCGTGGACCGACATCGGTTCGCTCGACTGGTCGACTGGTCACCGGTCGGTGCTTCGAGCTTCGAGATTCGAGGTCGTCCACCTCGCAGGCGACGGACGACGGACGACGGCGCCACTGGGCCGCGGTCTACGCACGGCCAGACTTCAGTGTCAACTCGCGTCCACGAAAGTACAATATCCAGTATTCTGTTCAATTAGAGGTCCGGTGTGCCTCCAGTTCTGAAATGCCTATTGCTCATTGCAGAGGGAGGCGGCTTGAGACACCATGAAGGCGAAGCCGGGCAACCAGCAACCAGAAACGCCAACCGATGTCATGGTTTTGTAGTGACAAAGGTGCCAAGCATAGATTGACATCGAATGGCACCCGACACCCCAACGCCGTCGACAACATGCCGAGTGTGCCTCGAAGATGGAGGCAACTCCTAATAGGCGCTGCAGCTGTCGTCTACTACTGCAGCGTGGCTCCCGCAATCAACAATCCGGGCTCGGGTGCCGGGAGCGGTACAAAGGTACACCACCGATCAACACCCTTACTTGCCTCCAACCAGACGGAAAACAACGAGAACCATCTCTTCGTGAACAGCACCCAGGGATCGCTTCCATATCCTGTCACTAGGCGAGACTCAGGTAACTTGCCACGCGAATTCACTACCAGCACTAGGGCGGGTAAATCGGGGCAATGCGGTGACATAAATGGAGTGAAGTACGTAGTGAAATCCTCTGCTAGATCATTGCACTGGGATGTAGAGTCGGGACAAGAATGGGAGGTAGAAAACATCAGGATCAATTCCAAGGAGCCTCTCATCGACGAGACAACCAATACATGGAAGGTTGAGGACCCTCGCGTCGTATATCTGAGGGGAAATCCCATTGTTGTTTTTCATTCCTTTCATGGCAATCGACAGATGTACATTTACGATCACTATCGCCGGCACACAGTGATGCTAACAATATGCGTGAGTCCAAAATGTGTCAACTTTTATTTCCATAAACTTGCTGAGACTGTTAGATAGCCTCACTATCTCCCTTATCATTGCAGGGGCATACAACACGACACATCGAGAAAAATTGGATTCCTTTAGTAGTTGGAAATGTTCTTTTACTCGTGTATAGCATTGATCCACTTGTTGTGCTGCGGTACGACATCGATGCTGGTGATGGAGTTTGCAAGCTTATTTTCGGCCACCTTCCGGTGAGCAAAACGAGAGCGCCTATTGGTGGCACTCCGTTTAAGGAGATTCCACTTCCAAATTACAGCCTGGCACAGGTCAGGGCTCGATCCTTTATCTCGTTCGCACAGTCAAGACGTGGCGATGGCAAGGTGCACCCCATGCCGGTGGTCCTTCATATTTTCTGCCCTGACGATGTAGGAATTGAGAATGACGTTGGACTAACTGGGTGTACTTTTGGGGTTGATTTATATGATGCGTGGCACGATATTATCGAATCAGACACGAACGTCGACCAGAGTAGTCCTTTATCAATTGCATATGACCTCCACCTATTTCAATGGACAGAAATATCTTCAAAACAAGCACTTCGGCGAATCTTCTCTGAAACAACACCGATAAAAGAGTACCAGATGATGGCACGATTGGGCTTGGCATTTGACGATTGCTCATGTTCCTACGAAGACTACCATATTGACACTGACTTAATCATGGGACACCAGCACCAGCATCCGATGCGATTGGAACTGGAGAAATATATCAGAGATGAAAAAGCATCGTTCATGCCAATTCCGCATGTCCAGGTATATTCAATGCGATCGGGATGCCCTGGCGCCTATTCAAAATTTGTGGTGTCCTCTCCCATGGCAAGTGAAGAAGAGTTGGCGAAAGATATCGACGGCGAAATTTGGTTGGTGTCACATGGCGGAGTCTCATCCGAGAGGTTTCGAGAGAGTATGGAGCGCCAGGAAAAGAATCTGGGAGTTCGTACGAGGCAACACAACACTCGAACGTCGGGCAAGAAAAGGCGCAAGACGAAGGAAGTTCTCGCACATTTTCCATACCCCATCGAGATGCCCCTTCAAGCACCAAAACTATGCATATACATCTACGGCTCGGTGTGAGTATGGTAACAAAATATTCATATGCGATCATTTCTACTCAACGAAACTTATTGCGCCTCAAATGCATCTCCTGATTATCCTTCATCCCAGGTACGAATCAGTTTTGTCACAGTTGAGGAGACATTTCGACAATGCGATGAAATTGCATAACGATGAAGCATACCCTCCCTTTTATCGCATCGAAGACTTGTTTACACACCCTGATCAAGATCCGTTTGGAATCAGAAACCAGTTCGAGCAGTTCAGCGTATTAGCAAACACGACCTTTCCCATACTGCTTGTGAGATACGAAGCTCTCAATAATGAGGAGGCCCTATCAAAACTATCGGATATCGTGTCCCAGCTATCTGGCGTGCCGTACGACTTTTCTTCGTTATATGACGAGAATTACCAACGTCAATCTTCCCTGGAGTCTATGTCTGATGCTATATACAGGAAAGAGCTTGTCGGGCGATATTCTGAGTTGAAGGATTTCTTTGATTCGCAGCCACTGTTACGATTGATGACGCGTCGGCATTTTTCTGTCTCAGATTTTGGTACAACTTGACGTCATGGATGGGCTGGCGCAAGATAGGTCCACAATGTGAGATGGCTTGATAAATTGCAGGATGAACATGCTGACACCAGGTTTCGAACACGATGCCATCACGATGCTGTGGGACGGTGTGATTCATCCGTGTAAGGGCTAAGATGCAAAGCACAAGTTTTATGGCAGAGCTTCAGTTACTTCAATTGAGTGGGGCGTGGGTCCTTAATCTACGTCTAGAATGCTTGGCGGCGGCATATGACGGGGCCATGTACTCGTGCATGGCGTGGAACTGATCCATCAGTCAGGCCTGAGTCTCTCTCGCTCGCTCTTCTCGCCATCACCACAATAACTTGATCATACTGCCTTAAGATAGAAAAGGGACAGGGCGCGCAACAATCTCAGCCATGACTATGTCAGTGCTGTGATCCTCCATAGCGCGGATCTGCTGCGATCGTTGACCAAGCTAAGAACCATCATGATAGGGCACGATACCTCATACACACACTCAGATAAACAGTGATATTGACATGTGAATATTCACCGCCCAACTGTTTCTTGTCGATCATGGTTCCATGTGTCATTCCAAGACGAGATCATGTGAAAATAACATCCTAACGATTTCTTCCTTTTTCACTTCCAGTATCCGTGAGGTGCAATCATTGATGCCATACCCAATTACAACACTCGTCGCATCATCAGCCTTCTCCACTATGCTACTGATCTAGAACAATCAAAGCGGCACGAGAGCGAATTAGACAAGAAGAAGTTGTTGTTTCAAGTGCCATAACAAGATCCAAGCACAGTGGTGATTTTTCAGAAGTACTTACAAAATGGACCTCTGGGCAATTGAAGGTTTCATTGTGCTGTCGAAATGGTCGATTGTGGGTCAGGATGGAGTGTGGGTTTGGTTGTCCTTTGTCCGAGGAGGATGCAAATCCGAAACAGAAGTACCCAGACCGAGCTACTACCTCAAATGGGGGGCGAGGATGGAATGCATAAAAGAATGACACATAGCTGCCATCGTTGACAAAGGCCTTTTCGGCATCGGGCTGCCTATTCCTTGCATAATGCTGTGGTATCACCAAGATGGTCAGAAGTACTGTTGTGAGCACGAAGAAATGGAACGATGGAAAAATCATTGGGAATACTTACCATGATAACATTGTGGCCCACTCCAACCATCAAGCTGTCTATGCCATCCAATTTCTGGTTTGGGTGCGCAGCCATGTCACCCAAGGAGAAAGAAACACAGCATGCACCTCCGTGTGCAAAGTCCTTATAGGGATTTCTCCTGGCGGGAAACCAATGTTCATCAATAGTGAAAAAGGTAGGCGACATAGTCTTGTTGCTAAATGTCTCACTGACAGTCATAGTCTTGCGCCGAATGATGTCATCGATCCGAAAGTTTCGCCTGACTCGACCAGTAATCCACTTACCCTTTGGATGTTCCTCATACTCACCAGGAATGATCTGACGAACCACATGCTCAGGGTATACAAGAATCTCCGCGTATATGTTCGTGTCAGGAAGTGAAAATAATGCAAAGTTCTTTTCATTGTTTCTCCATCTCTTATCGCCACCTGGATTCACTCGCCCCCAGATGGAATTGAACTGGTGTAGAGTCACTTCGAGCTGATCACCTCCGTGCAGATTCTTCAGTAAGCGTTTCTTCTCTCCTCCTGCATTGATATCTGTTTCAGTCTGGTCGCCTCCTATACCTCTAGCCCCAAGCTCCAGCTTCGCAACCACGACTGTATCAGTATTGATGTGCAAAAAAAGCTCTCCATTAAGCACATATAGGCGATAGTCTGAAAACGTCGGTTCCCCCTTCCAATTCCATCTCTTCAATGCCAGCTGAACGTCAATATCTATCACGGCATCATAGCCCGGTATGATATTGTATTCGCTGTCTAGCAGTGCTATTCCCATATGGTTCAGACTGTGCACTGTTTGTCGAAGATAATCATTAGAAGGCGCATAAGAGATATCCATAACGATAACACATCGCAAGAATCCTCCTCACTTGTTTGTTTGATATCATCTGGGATTGCAACATCCATCAATTGTCTAGTGAAGCAGCGGTTACTCGGAGTCACTCTCATAGCTACCACATATTTGGCATTCAAGGGAAGGTATAATTTCATTTCTGCGGGTATCGTTGCCAACGAGGGATTGTATTCCAGCAAAAATGTACTGTTTGTTTTCCTTGGATCTGGTTCTCTGTAGAGGTTGAGAATGTAACTTATCATGTTCTTTTCACCAAACCGCGACGGAGGTATCCTCAAGTGCTCCGGGATGGATGGTAGGACGAGGTTGGTTGCCTCGATGTAGTCTGGAGCAGTGTGATCATACCGCCAGTATTTGAATTTTGGCTGATTCTGCGGACGATTGCCACCCTCCATGTAGCGCTCATAGCACGTGTCTGGGTTGCAGATACTACAGTCTGGCAACGTTTGCCCCACGAATTGCATCGCTTCCTGCAATGTCCTTGCACTTCTGTTCATTTTCCTCTGCACAATATCAAAGCAGGGGGCATCACCATTGTACGCTCGATGGCAACCCCCGCAGACCGACGAGAGAACGTAAGGTTCTGATGTGGACTCTCCGCCGAATGTAAGGTTCTGATGTGGACTTTCCGCCGGCATACCATTCAAGAACTCGCGGCCATCGGGAGGTCCGAGGCTCACCGCTTGCAGCATGAAATGCCAGTGAAGTGCGAGCACTAATGCAATAGCCACCGCGATGACGCGGAGACGAGAGGAGGAGGAACTCCTCTTTCCGGACGCCATCTTTGCGCGAGACACGTGCCAACGAATGCGGCGTAAATGCACAGGGCCTATCCACTCCGTCCACGCCGTCGGACTTCAGTTCGTTGTCACGCCGAAATTGAATTGGGCGAACAGGAATGCTCCAGTCGAGTAACGACCGTCGCAAGTTGCGTAGAATGGGATCGGCTCGACCTTGGCTCGACCGGTTCACAGCACCAAACGTAGCTCCGGACCCAACGTTGGCAACAATGGAAATCGCGAGACTTCGGCAGTTCGAGTATGATATTGCTCCGCGCGCATCGTCCACCGCCTTCCACGATGCGATATTTGTGGGGCCTCGGGCGCTGAGGCGGGCGGTTCACGGCAAGAGCGATGCGACGGCGCCGGAAGCCGCCATACCCCTGCTGAGTACCCGGAGAGCGGATAGCGTACAATAGAGGGTGGATGAATGGAACGCCGATGCCGCCGGCCTGCTCCATTGAAGTGAGAAGAAGTGTGGGAGTGGAGGCCGTGGAGGCAAGGTGGAGGGATGTGTTTTAGTTGGGAGTTGGGAGGAGGCGCGGAGCGTGGTGGATAATTCATTTGGATCCATAAATACTAATTCCTACTTGAATGTTAGTTGGGGCACAGTTGACATTCGACATCACAAAAGATCGAAGATCGAAGGCAAAGGCAGCATCCCATTCCCAGTCCCCAGCCGCCATCCTAGAGTAGCCCCTTGTTGCCCGTTCCACAGTAGCCAGAAGACCGCAGCCATGGAGGCGTTCGTAGATGTTTGGCACGGTCGATAAAATCAATTAAACTGGAACGAAGAAGTATGCGGCGCCGTCAGGGCAACGATGCAGGTTCGGGCGACGACGGCATCTTCGTCATTTCCTCTCCGAAAACCTCTAGTTCAGGAGACAAGTATGGCCGCCGGCAACGAAGAGGCCTTCTCAGCTTATCGACTTTGGGAATTGGTGCTGTCCTTATCTTCTCTGCAACATACCTCCTGTCCCTCAAAAAGCTATGGCCAGCGACGTCGACTGCATCGGGTTCTTTTCCTTCGGTGAATATTATTGGCAATAACAGCTCTGCAACGCGTGACAAATCTCAACCGGTGTCGTCAAGGACAGCTTACTCTGCCACTAAAGCAAAGGCACAGGACGTAGCCTCACCGCAGACTGGACGGACAAACGTGCTTCCAAGCATTCCACGACGCCTGATATTCACGTTCAAGTACAACCTAATAGCCCCGTCACCCCGGGATCCTCCCTTCAATGTTGAGATGCCCTTGACTGCCAACGTCCTTCAAACGATTGACAAGTATGAGAAATATTTCAACGATGTGGATGCAAAAGCGAGTGATAAACAGGGGCCAAAGGAGGAGGTTGTAGTTTCCTTCCTCTCGGACAACCGATGCATAGAAGTCATCACGGAAGCTGAGCCGCGCCTTGTGGATCATTTCATCAAAGAGAAAAGAGGAGAGTACAAGGCAGATATCTGCCGCGTCGCCGAGCTTTATTTGTACGGGGGATATTATTTTGACATCGATATCGGAGTAATCAAGCCTATCGATGCAAACGGCTTGAACTTACATTCTACTCCGCCGGTTCCGACTAGGCAACTGACGAAGAAGAACCGCGCGCCCGGGAAGGAGGATATCGCGACATTCGTGACTGTATACAATGGCCAAGGTCGTTTTTTCCAGGCTTTCACGGCAGCAACGCCTCGTCACCCTGTGCTGAAAAGATCATTGGATTATATGGTCGGTCTTTACGAGGATTCCTTGGAGAAGATGTTGCCACAGTATGTTATTGATTTTTATAAGAAGAAGCACGGGCAACTTCCGAACAGGAACAGGAGCTACGGGATGGGAGTTGGACCGTTCACTTTATCGGTTGCGCATCGCACCACGACAGATGAAGACTGGGATGAATACGTAGAGGGTTTATTGAGAGATCATGGGTATTTCAGTGGGCAAGCACCACAGCACGCTGCTGGCATCTCAGCAAAAACGAGATACGCTAGGTTTTTGTATGAGATTTCTCTCGAGGACGAGGGGCTAAAGGATACGGGACTGTTCAGCGATGTTCCTCTACAAGACGCGGAATATGAAAAGAAAGTGCACTGGTGCAATTTCGTCTGTTTTGGGTCGCACCAGGTACGGTCGCAGGAGGTGTACTTCTACAGTCGGGTTCCTGGATCGAAAGGCTGCCCAGAAGAGAAGCGATTGAAGCCACCATATCACTAATTACGCAGATGCACTCCACGGATCTCATTGTGAAGAAAGATATCGACCACAGAATGTGGACGTTGAAATCATAGAGATATGTCATAGATTATGTCATAGATAATTCGAATCATCAACACGCCTTATTTATCTTACTCCTAAGTCCATGTGCGCTAGCCATGCATTGATTCGTCTTACCAGACAACGCTTTGAGCCATTCACCTTCTGTCTCCACATATCGCGAATAAGGTGCCACACTGTTTGATAGCTCGAGTTGCACCCGCTGCAAAGCATCCTGAAATAGAAACTTCAGCCCATCTTCCAGCTTGGAGGTGCTCTTAATCCACTGACTTTCGAACGATGACGCAATGTATCGATTCCCAAGGGGAAGAGATGCACCTCCTAGCGTAGCAAGTGCACCACATGCGATCATTCCTGTCGGTAAATCCAGAGTTCCCATAAATGAAAGAGAGGCAGGAACCATACCACTAAACATCAATGCGGTTGTAAGGAGAGAGGACTTCCGCAATGATGTGTGCACCTGATCAGCGCATTGAGAGTTGCTAGGAAGTTCAGAAATGCTGTTTTGAATGCTGACAGCCGCAGAGGATTGAAGCTCTTTCAATCTCTGGAACTGTGGAGTGACTACAGTCCCAATCATTCTGTTCACCCCATCATTCCTCCCCTTGATGACGGCCGGTCGTTTTCCGAGGTACTCTATTGAGGCATTGCCTTGGCTATGCGCACGGGCAGCAAGAGCTTCTGTGTATTCAACAACAATCGACTGCAATTCCTCTTCCAACGAATCGCCAGCAACTGGTACCATACTGCGGCCACGGTGAAGAGCATTATCCCATGCTTTATTGAAGGTGTCTCTGCCTGTCCCAAACCCTAACTTTAGCTGATCTAGAAATGATAGATCTTCCAAAACTCTTCTAGCCATTTCTGACCTCCCAACAATAGCAGTTCTGACACAAGAGTGGCATTGCTCGATTACCTCGGATTTAATTTCTTTTTGCCAAGCTTCTGTTTGACTAGTCAGCAATCTCAAGGTGGCAACATCAACATCCAATTCCTCCTGTCGCATTTGTATCTCTTCCTTACAATCTGAAAGAATACCTTCAATAGGATGATTTGGAACAATTAGACAACTCAAAAACTCAACAATCACATGCACTCCTGTTGCTTTACTTACCTTCTGCTACACCAAGGGGATTGAGTAACTTCGTACGCACTTTTGACGTTGACGTCAAAGACTTTGATAAACTGCGTAGAGAAGCCCACCACTTGGTGAGAAGATGTGTGGCTTGATATCAACAAACACAACAATAAAACACATCGATATGCGAGAACTCACTAGTTCTCCAAGGAGCCGAAATTGGATCGTTTCCACAGAAACGGCTGGTTGTTGTCGTCGCCGGCGTCATTATCCACTTCTGACGTCCCATGGCTATCATACAACAGTTTCACCGAGAGAGCATCCCTAGCAGACAGAGGGATGACAACAGGTCGGGCTCCTAATAAATCACTGGCATGCTCGACCACATACTCCTCAACTTTTTTCTTGGTTGCATCTCCATGATCTTCGCCCTTCTGTCTTTCCAAAACGTCCATTTTGTTAATGACCAGCACAACCCTTTTCCGATACGATTTGATTGATGTCTGCAAGAGCTGCTTCTCGCTCTCAGAGAATGGCCGGTCGGCGCTGGTGACAAATACAATTAGGTCAGCGTCGTGCAAGATTCGAAGGGTGGAAGAAGTGTGCTGGAGCGAGAGGATGGCGTTCGTTCCCGGCGTATCGATGAGGCATAGGTCGGAGAGGATAGGGAATTTGGCCCTCGGCAAGAGATGGAGTTGCGTGTGTGAGGAAACGCCATTGCCTACCTCCAAATCCACGGAGCCGCTTTCCACAACAGCCGATTCGCCATGTCCATCGTCGGAATCGTCACTGCCATCATTTGCCATTATGACTGTGACTGTGTCTGTTGTTGGTAGCACCCCAGTGTCTAACAGTTCATTCCCCAACAAAGCATTAATGAGTGTTGATTTTCCAGCATTGAATTCTTTTCAGTGAGAGAGAAATACGAACAGATAGTTTGAGACATAATAAGATGCATGAAAGACAAGTCGTCCCATTCTTTGGCCAGAAAGTGCATTTGCATTCTCACCTCCCGCAAATACAACTGTGAAAAGGGATGGCGCCGAAGATTCACTGTCAGCGTCGTTCACGTCCTCTTGCCGTTCTGTAGTAGTTGCCGATGCGGCTGACAGCGGTCGCCGCCTACGAGCCTGCAGTCGCGCGATATCAGCCAGCAAACTGTCTTCCTTCACCGGCACGTTGCCAACCTGTCGTGCCAGGGCCCTCGACGCGGACGCAAGCTGATTGACTTGCCCGAAGAGCGTTCGCTGCTCGTCGGTGAGGATCCGCGATATGCCGCTTCCTATCATCTCGGTGGTGGAACTGCGACGTATCGCCAGAGGCGACAACGGCCTCGGCGAGAGAAAATGATATATTGGACTTCTCCGAGCGGCCATGCCGTCGATGCACCTCCAGCGACTCATACTCGACGCTATCGTCGACGGGTTCACCCCACGCCGCGTGAGATGAGACGCGACGGCCATGATTGACGCGGATCGCTCGGGCCAAATGCGCAACAGTTTCTTCAGCCTACCGCCTCTTGCATGCTGTGCCAATAGCGTGTGATGCGGCACACACCAACCATCAGTGGTGCTACGATGGCTCTGATGCGAAGTATTGGGTCCTGGAGGAGCCGACGAGCCGAGACAGCGAGGCGGCACCTACACGGCGCGGGGGGGTACAGACGGGGCTCGCTCGGCTATGTATTGAGCTAGAGCGGCGGTACGATGCCATACGAGGCGGCGATGGCTATCGTACCGACGACGGGCGGCCGAAGTGGTCGGACTGGATGGATGCTGGCTATGGCAGGGATCGGGCGACTAGCGACGGATCTTTGATCTTCGATCTTCGGGGAATCGCGAGGGAAAGATATCTATGGTGCGATGTACCCTGTGAGATTTCTCTGAACGGAGTGTGTATCAAGACACGCATCCAACCTTGATCCAACGGTCGGCAGAAACAGTGGAGAAATACAAAAAAGGGTAAGAGAAATTACACAATTTTGACTTGCTGCCGACGAAAAAACGATCACGCTCCGCCAGAACAAGGAGAAATCCCATATGGGGCCAATCTGGGGCACCGCACGGCAGGCCGCACGGGGGCGGGAACTTCGGGAGGGAGCGTGCTGGGAGATCGAAGATGCCCAGCCACGGACAGGGAGAGATAGATGCAATCGGTGCGCGCGGTGCTGACCGACACGACGCGAAGCTGGGATGAAGCGCCGCTCTCTAGCTACATAGGTATTGTTGAGAGAGGGGAGATAGAATTGAGCAGTTGATGTCAGCGCTGCGCGCGGGTGCCAGGCGACGAGCGTGCGACGAGCGAGCGTGACCTTATCGATCTCTGATCGATCGACCGCGCCGCCTGCACCGCCGCCAAATATTTCGGCACATGACACCTAGAGAACGCCAAATATTGCCAACGCCGGTGCTCAAAATTGTTCGGAGTAGGCCAAATATTGCCACGCCTGGAGCTTAAAATTGTTCTTGCAACGCGTGCGAACCACCCTGATCAATACAACACTCCTATCGCATTTTGGTGTCAAGAGGCACGGGAAGGAGCATACAGGAAGGAGAGAGACGTCACGATCACCAGCCGCTCCCAAATCGAGTTGGTCTTGTGAAATCACCCCCATCCGAATTTGTATTGATGCGCCATTGTTAGCACGGACACATATTCAAAAGAACGATAGGTCAATCGATAAACCGCGCTGCAAGAAGTCAGCGTCCAATCAAACAATGAGGCTGCTTCCCCTGCTAGCGATCTGCCTCCAGGGCAGACTGGCCCAGTCCAGGTCAGAGGATGTCACGGTCTGCCTCACCGCCGAACAATGCGAGAGAAAATTCACCACGATGGACATCGGGGGCTCGTTCTACACGGGCACATTTCCCACGAAGGGTTGTTTCTACAAGAACGACAAGGGGTACTTCGGAACGGGAGGCACCCCCGAGGAGATGTCCACTGATGACTTGCCGGGCCTCCAGGAGCGTATTTGGTGCGATGTAGAAACGGACGCGCCGACTGCTGAGCCTTCGAAGCCGCCCACTCGGCCTCCAACCGCGAGGCCCGTCACTGATAGCCCCACGAACGGACCGACTGCGAGACCTGTCACCGACAGCCCCACCATCGAACCGACAGCGAGGCCTGTCACCGACAGCCCCACTCTCAGACCGACGGCGAGACCCATCACTGATAGCCCCACAAACGAGCCAGCCGAGCCGCTGGCTACTGGTAGCCCTACACAGCAACCAGCTGATACGCCGGAGACGGGTAGCTCGTCTCAGCAACCAATTGATAGTCCAGAGATGACGACGCAGCCATCAACAGAGAGTCCAACGAAACTGCCGAGTGAAACTTCAATAAATGTCACGAATCCTGCATTATCACCAGCTGTGGTTTTGTCTGGTTCGCCATCAACGACTCCTTTGGGCTTGACGGTGGATGCGAGCCCAGCAGATCCTCCCGCAGACCCAACATTGGCTCCAACATCAAGTCCCACACACGCGCCAACCACAGCCCCAACATTGAGCCCAACGCACACACCTACATCAGGACCGATATCAGGCCTCGTTCCTGCTTCTATCGAGGATGCAGCCTTAAGCGCACCCCCCACCTTGAGTCCAACTAAGGCTCCTACTCCATCTCCTGCGACAGGTCCAACTCTGTCTGAGGTCATGCAGCCAACAACCGCACCGACTGCGTGGTCTTACGCGTTTCCACTGCCAGAAGTTGAGAGTGATAGTGATGCACCTTCGTCTTCACCCATGGTAATCTCAGCAGATGTGTCTCCCACTCTTGGCCATGATCAGAACCAGAATGTGGGAACAGAAGATGAGGATGATATGCATGATACAGTGATTGAATCAAATTATCTTGCACCAACATCCTCATCTGTAGTGAGCAATGAGCTCTATGTGGTTGCGCCGATATTTATTGTTGGCCTTCTTCTTGTTGCCCTGTATGTGTACAAGACTCGGCGGGGAAGGAAGCTTGAACTGGAAGATGAGCGCAATGCAGTAGAGGATGTGAGTTTCATGCTTCTATTTCCTCTGACTCATCTGTTATGAAATGAAACTCAACTACTTGTTTTTCATTGCATCATCTTAGATTTGCGATGAGGAGTCTGCTGCGGTGCCAGACAAATTTCCAAAATACATTGAAGTTGATGGCGACCAACAGAAGAGCGATGACAAAGAGGCACCATCCCCAGAGGCACCAACCTCAGAGGTACAGCCACCGAACAATCAGACCTCGATATGGTCTATTTATGGATCACTGCGCGAAGCAGTGAGCGCAGAGAAGGCCAAAGGCAGGAACGAGCAGACAGATACAGAAGCTGGGGTACATGACGTTTCCTCTTTGCAAGGTTCGTCTTCAGACCTGGGAAGATCTCGCGCTAGTGGAAATGCAAGTGGAAAGTTTTCAGTATTCCCGGAAGCAAGTGTTGCTAGTGAAAACTCCATGGCAGAGGCTGTTGATTACGAATGGGGTATTTGCGGTGGATACACTGCTCCAACTTCGCCGGTCTCAACTTACAAAAAACAATTGTCTAACGGTGCTGCAGGAGAGTCTTCGATAGGTTCACAGAGTATTGACGAAGAATCTGCCAATGGGCAGCAACGCGATGGAGGTCACATATACGAGGATGATATTTGTTGCGGAAACATTGACGATACTTATTCTTCGCACCAATCATATACTACCTCAAGCCGCTGGAGTCAGTCAGCAGAATCGTCGCAATTGCATGAAAGTCGCACGTCAAATTCAGTCAATGTTGATAGCACAAGAAACGATGATATGCAGCCACTAAGTGTCGTGTCAGAGACAACAGAAAAGATTGACAATAAAAGTTGATCGTTCCACCATTAGAAGGTACCATAAAACGTTATTTTATAGAGTAAATGTGGATTATTGATTCATTGGAGATTGGCCCAAACCTGTTGGATGCACTCTCGCCTTGTACTGGCTGCACCATACCCTACCGTATTAACATGCACCTTGGGACTTAACCCTGCCTCGATATTAGCCTGGCTGCAAGCCCCTCTGTGTACGAATGAAATGTGCGATTCCGGTCTTACAGCAAGGACTGCAACCCCTGCTTTGCCGACACTGAGAAGTTTGGCAAGTGTTGGAGCACATGACGGCGAAGGCAACTCGAGATCCACCAAAGATATCTCATCGCCGACACCCTCCTCTTTCTTCTCTTCCGAGGTTGAGCCGTCATGACAGTCCCATACGGGCCGCCCGCCAACAACGAAGACAGTGCTAGATATGTTTCCAAAAGAGGAGGCAGCGCCCACGCATGCTACTATGGCCTTGCCCTCATCATCTACAGAGGCTTCGCCGCTGGACACCACAATAAGGGTTTGCTGGGATGAATGTGTCCCGAGCAGGTAGTGCAGGTGTTCCATCCTATCCTTGCCACGGCGGCGATACAACAGGTCAGGCAGCCTATCTCCTGCTACAAGCCTAGGGACAGAGCGCCGGTGTAGGCCAAGTGGATGACGGACAGCGCTCTTGCCTGAGTCTATGCATGTTCCTGCGTCCCGGTATGATATCGAGAGACCAAAGATCTTGTCCCTCAGAGTCCGGGGCGGAAGTGATCCCGCTGGAGCCAGCCTAAGCCCGACTCGCAGAAATGTGTTGCGCATCCAGCTAAACAGTGGGGATGATGGCCTTGTCATATCAGCGAAGGCCCGGTCAGTCATACTCAGCACCCACTCGGCCACCGGCCTTCGTTCTGCCTCATATGTCGCGAGCAGTGGATCGTCCCCTCCGGCTCCTCTGCGTAGCGCGTCGGCTAGCTTCCACGCGAGGTTGGCCGAGTCTTGAAGACCGGTATTCATGCCTTGCCCGCCCGCAGGACTGTGGCAGTGCGCCGCGTCGCCCGCGAGCAGAATTCTGCCACCCGCGCTTGAATACGTCGATGCCAGGCAGCAACTCAAACTGAAGGCCGATGGGGTGCCGAAGCTGATAACTTTTACCCCGAGGCCACCTCCAGGCAAAAGTCTCTCCCAATATGATCGAATGAAGTCTTCTGTACAGTCAGAAGGATCAATGCCGTCAGACGCGAGGTAGGTCCGCACACTGTTACTCCCATGCCGAACAAATAGCAGCAGTGTACCATTTGCATCCGAGTAGATGCGCGCTGTCTCCTCTCCCCAGCCGCCGTCTGAGTCGTCAATCTCTATGTCGGCTAGGAAGAATAGCTGTGGGTAGTCCTTCCCATCATATCTAATGCCAGCCATCTCTCTGATGGAGCTGTTCTTGCCGTCTGCACCCACAACGAATCTCGCTCGAAGGACGGTCGACTTGCAAGATGACGCAAGCCGAGGAGGCATTTTGGGTGCGACGGCGGGGGGGCGTACATACACGTACCTCTCAATTCCGACGGACACTCCGTCGACGTTCTCCCGTATCGAGGATACTCGCGCAGCGCGGTAGATGATACCGCCGAGTTCGTCGTACCGCCTCGCGAGGGCGCGCTCGACCTCGTCCTGCCCCACCGCCAACGGGCCATATCTGCACGCCAGCGGCGACATCGTGGATTGCCCTTCGCCCTCAATGACCCCCAGCGAGAAGCCGGAGGCGGTGCCGATCCACTTTCCTCCGGATCCGAAGCGAGCGGACCTCACCCTCCGCCCGATGCCCGGGTCGGCGTCGTCGGATCCGTACAATTCTCCGGCCACCTCGGGGCCCATGACCTCGAGGGAGCGCGGCATGGTCATGGCGGCCTTGGACCCTCCCGAACCGGCGGAGAGGTGGGGGTCCACGAGCGCGACGTCGATCCCCATCTCGCGGAGGCGGCAGCCGAGGAGGATGCCGGTGGGGCCCGCCCCCGCCACGATCACCTGGTGATGGTAACGAGTGGCGCTGGTATTTGATGCCGAAAGGGGCAACGGTACGACGTCATGGAACTGGTCGTCGTCTTGTCCATTGAACGTGTTCATGGCATTGCCGCTTGAGGAGACATGCATGATAATATTGTTCTCGGCTTTTTGTATACTGTGGTGCAGCTATAGTACTGGCGGGTCAGGAAAGGCATCAGTGTGGCTCGATCAGCAACATCATTCATCCGGTTCTCTCTCATTCATTGATTGATCACGGCCTCAAGCTTACCTAAAACAATCTAGTCAGACGAGACGAAACTTCGTCTTGTTCATCGAGCCCAAGTGCCTTTTTTATGATTCTATCCGAGCAAACGGCGAAGGATATATGTTCACCTCAGGCAGTATGGGTGCAAATGGTGCATACCATGCATAGGTACCCACAATAAAGATGTTGATCACAGCAAACCTCGTTCGCCAAGGAGCCTGAGCGGTGCACGTACGAAGCATCGATCGCTTCAAGACTCTCCATTTCACCATGCCAAATTGTGAGCAAATTCATTTCCTCGGACATGCAAGACATGCAACACACTTCAACCAGACTTCAACGCGACCAAGGTTGCATGCATCGCGCGCATCGTACTTTCACTTATCTCTACGAAGGAGCCCGTATTGTATGTGATTGTATGTAGGTATACAGGTAGGTACCATTCGTAAATACCATGTCTGATGGACGGCATGCTGGGCAATCAAGCGCCCACCGCCCACCGCCCACCGCCCATTCGTTCGTCGTTCGTCGTCATCCGTCGTCGTTCGTCTTCTTCACAGTTCGCTCGTCACGATGATGGGATACGGCCGCCGCGGCGGAGGCGGAGGAGGATTCGGCGGCTTCCCCTACCGCTCGTCCCATTCCCAGGGCCAGGACGGCGGCGGAGGCGGACGGCGAGGAGGAGGAGGGCGCGGGGGAAGGAGGGGAGGCGGGCGAGGAGGAGGATCCAACAACGGCGGCAGAGGCGGAGGGAGGAGGGGAGCCAACAACGGCGGCGCGTTCCGCGCCGAGCTGGCCGTGCCCCCGTCCATGCGCGGCGCGATCGTGGGGGCGGGCGGAGAAACGATAAAGCTCCTCGAGGGGGAATCGGGGGCGAGGGTCTTCGTCCCGAGCAGGCAGCGTCGGCAACGGCGTGGCGGGCGGGGGGGCGGACGGCAGCAGGGATGGGAGCAGCAGCCGTGGGAACAACAGGAACAACAACAGCCGGGCGGCGCGGAAGACGACGTCCATCCGGTCAGGGTCAGCGCCCCCGGTCCAGCCGAGCTGCTGCACGCCCTGTACGAAATGTCGTCGATCCTCGCCGCCTTCGCCGCCGCCGCCGGCGACGACGACGCGTCCCCGCCCTCGATCGACTGCACGATCAGGATGCGAGCGGGGAACGACGACGGCGCCGAGGCCGCGATGGGCGGGACCCTCGTCCTCCTCGACGACGACGACGACGACGTCGCGCGGCCGTTCTTCACCACGGGAGACCCCGCCGCCACCCTCGTCGTCGCGCACGGCCTCCGGACGTCCCTGCTCGAGGAGGAGGACGTCTCGATCGTCGCGGACAACCTCCGCTTCGTGGACGCCAAGGCGATGGGAGCGTGTCGCTGGTTTTACAGGGTCGCAGTCACGCCGCCGAGTCAGGGGGTGACCGACGACGACGACGACGACGACGACGATGGGGCGCATCGCGTGGACGCGGGCGGCGGGCTGGTCCTGGTCTTCGGCGACGAGGGACCCGCGGCCTCGCTCCGCCGGGCGATCCGCGAGGCCTCGCCCTGATCGAGGATCGAGGGGGTGGGGGGGGGGGGGGGCGCGCCCGAACGAACGAACAGATGGCCACGACGCGCGGTACGTCCATTCGACGGACCGCCCTCGACCGTGGAAACGGAGCGGAGGGAGTCTCGCCCACGCATGCATCCCCAATCGATCCTCGAAGGACTCCCGCACCGATCATCCGTCATATGCGACCCGCGATGATGCACGTTCGTCGACTTTCCACACGTGCAGTGATTTGCGACCACGCCTATCGTCGAGATGCGCGTCCGGCCTACCGCATGCCTCGCCTCCCTGACTGGACCGGCATCGATCCACGTGCCGCAGGCAACTCTCGGGTGCAGCGCGCAAGGGGGGGCCCGGCGGTGTCGGAATGCCGGTTTGTCGGTCGCCGTTTGTCGATTTGCCGATATTGCCTCGCGCTATCTCAAACGGCGTCGCCGATTTGGATGCCGAGGCGGATCGAATGGCCGCCCGCGCGCCGTCGCACCCGACGTCGCGCGGACGCCAACGGAGACGCGGAAGCGGCGGCGGCGGCGCCGCGACGAGGGGGAGGACGCGAAGAGCCCGACTTTATGCTGCCCCCTTTCGAGCCTGTCTATGGTACTGCCCCACATATGAATATAGTCGTGGCCGATCTCGGCAAGGGAAAGTCATTTGCACGATTTGTAGTGGTTACTTCATCTTCTCCTTGCATGTCCCATGTCCCATGTCCCATGTTGCCCGTCGCCACGCCAGTAGTTCAAATACGACCTGCCATTTCACAGGTTCCGAATTGATGGACAAATACATAGTGCACAAGGTAGGGGAGATTACTTGTTAGGTATAGATCTGCTACGATTATCATGGCGTTCTGACTACATACTATTCTCGTATTTCTAACTTTGCCATACATCTGGCAACAGGGGGCAGGCCGCTGCCCCGCCGATATACGCGCTTGCCTTGTTCTTGCTGCACTTTCTTCTGTAATATCTGGATTATCATCCTCCCACTGATCCTTCTACGTTCCGTCCCACTGATCCCTCTACATTCTGTCCCACTGATCCTTCTACATGTCGCCGGCTACAAGTTGTTCATGGCGGAGTGCCCCAAACAATTACATATAAATTATCATCCATCGCGAGTCAAAGTCAAGGGATTGCCAGGGTTGCCAACAGAGGGACCCGACGCGGAATCTTTGGAGGGTGCAATTGCCACGAAGTTAAACCCTTTGCAATGCACAAGGGACCATTTCGATAAGCATAATAATTGTCGAGAAAAAATGCAAGACAAGGACAGTAAAACTCACCAATCGGCTCGAACACCAACCCTTCCACATTATACTCTGCATCGTCAGTGATTGATCTAGTCCATCCAACACATTTGTCCGTCTCACCATAGGCCTTGATTCGATAGTCGCCATAGTCGGCGCTTGCTCCTGGTTCATTGTTGAAAAAAGCCGCGTCAATGTCGAATTCGGCAGCAGAAGCATGCACACCCTCCAGGTAAAAGTTGTTCCCATCGCGAGCAAGCCACAAGTTGGTAACATCAGAGCCCGACACGAGGTTCAACTTGTACGACTGATCATTCGGGTCGTCCGTGCTCAAACCAAGAAGCCAAGAGCTATCACAACTTCCCAAGGGGTCGACGGTCTTTGTGGTTGCCGAGCCAGAGAAGCACTTGTCGAAACTAATTTCGCTTTCATCATCAATGCTACTTGCGAGTTGGAACCCCTGAGAAACAAAAAATGACGTGAGATGTATCCAACTAAAATGGGTACATGTGTTGATAGTTGCAACTTACTGCTGTGGGGAGACCTTCAGTGAAAGTAATTCCACTCCAACTAGGATCGCTGCCATCCGAACATCTTGCAACATTGTCACCAGAGAGCTTTACCTCAGCGCCATCCAGGTAAAGGCACCTGTTGTACTGAGTGTCCAGAGAAACATGCCCCCCTACACCATCGGAAAATGTGAAGCGCTCGTCATCAAGTCCATCAGCAACTGAGCCGCATTTATGCAACTTGACACGCGCGTTGTGACCTCGACCCATGATACACATCTGAAATGCAGTTTGAGGCATGGAGTCAGCAAAAACTCAAAGGCGGTTGTATGTATAAGATACCAAACTTACACTTGAATCATCTGCACTCCGAATCCTTTCGCCATCATATACCCACATCTGAGTTGATTTGAGTTCTGCTGTGTTGCATTCAAAGGCATCAACAAACCCCGAAGAACTCTCAAGGCATTTGCCTCCAATCTTGATCCAGCCAGGCTATGAAGAGAAAAGGTTGAAAGTGGATTCTGGTCAGGTCACCCATTCAGCTCACTCATGTGTCTGTTTGAAAAAGTTACCTTATTGAACCTTGGAATGAAAGTCTGGCGAACGTCGAGCAAGGAAGAGCATGCATTCACCACAGTGGACAAGCCGGCACTGAAAGTATTCAACAAACCAGCAACTATGAGAGCTTCACTTTCAGTGACATGCTGGTGTTTGACATGAAGAGGGAGTTGAAGTTAAGCACTGATCTGTAAAAAATCTCCAACTGGCAGAAAGCCAAAAGACTATTGGAAGTATCAAAATAGTCTCACCTCAACGACGACATGTGGAATCTGAACCACATCTACACTGTAACGAGACAATTTTGATTCTTTGGACAGCCTTGGAGAGACGATGATGGACGGAACGTCTTCAAAGGGTGGGTCAAACTTGAGTTTGACCCCACCCGTCCTCTGATTGACAATGTTAAATTTTGCCACATCGCCTAGAAACGGAAATTGTTACCATATCTGTTGAGTCACCTGTACATAATCAAGACCAACGTATGGCACTGAGCTTCCTACCTTCGCCTGCATAAAAAGAGAAGTCAGCTGTAGAGGAAGAAAATGATGCCTCGACAGTGACACCGGCAGTGACAGTAGTCGCGTCTTGATCAACTTCGTAACGCTCCTTCATTGTCACACTTCCGCTAACACCGAAGTCAGAGCTCACTTCATTTCCAATCGCCAAGAAAGAGAAGCCAAGGTGCTGATGTGCTGACACACTCTCCACTGCTCCAAGGTGGACACCACACTTCCACTCTTCGTTCACTTTTTCACATGGTGCTGATGCGGTGGCCACATCCCCAGAATTATCCGGGAAGTGCGCATTCGAAGATGGTATCCACAATGGTGAAGTCAATAGTGTTACATGAGTGTTTGTCTCGGAGATACCTTTCAGGATTAGGGTGGCGATATTTGGATTCCTATCATCTTCATCAACAACTCGATATTGGACATCCTGGTAGCCTACTCCATACCTGTCAAAGATAATTGTCTAAGGTTGAGCAAAATGAAAATCAGGCAGACAATGACGAGAAGCAACGATACTTGCCCATCAGGGTGTACAACACCAGCAATTATTGACGAGGATTCTAACCCGTCAATCCTTCCAGTCTCGGAAACCAAGAAACTTAGGTTGGGGAGGTCCTCCTCCTCAATATCACTCTTGAAGTCAGTGACAGCGATCTTGGGCCGTTCAGGATTCTCAAGGTATGTGTAGTGTGAAGATGATTCTATGGCAAGCATTCCCTGTGGTGTAGTAAAGCTTAGTTGCTTTGACTCATAAGCACTCTCCTTCACCCTACCCCTTATAGGAGTGGCGAATATTGCCGACACTGCCGTCTTCTTCAGATCCCAGAAGCATTCATAATAATAAACAGGTAAACTTGGACCGCTGGCCTCATCAGCACTTGTGACCTTCATTTCAACTCCCTTGACACGGGCTTTAGAGCCCCCATATTGAACACGAATGGACCTGACAACCTTGCCTGCATAGGATAGAATGATGTATGAATATGGGTATGTAGGTTGCGAGGGAATCAATGCTGCATTTATCACCGACCTGGTAAGATTTTTGATGGCTGTACGTCGGTGCGCGTCCCAGCCGTATTGTACTTAGGATTTGGCACGATGTCAATGAACCCATCATCGCTGTAGGTCTCTGAAGACTGACCCTCGAGGTCTGCACACTTGATATTGAGAGTCTTAATGTCTGTTGATGTAGGAGGTAGGGTGTGTTAGAGTGAGGTCAACTTAAAAACAATGAGCAAGCTCACATGTCTTACTAAGACCATTGACATGAGTGTCGACTTCAACAGACGGCTGGATTTGAGCAATATATTGCCTTGGATCACACATCTTCCAAGGGCTCATGCTTCCATGGTAAGATCTGAAGACAAGAAAAAGAGATGTGGGTACTTTCACTCAAAATACAGTCATTAGTGAAGGTGCTTTGATATGCCTCCTTACCTGTACACAATCCTTTGTTCCTGATCAAACCAGTCGTCTTTTTTGCAGATACCACCGCCATAAACACCAGGACTAAACTTAGCGCGGAGACCACATGCAAAAAAACCATCTTGTGAGGCACCAACGAATCCGCTCCATTTCGTTGAGCCTTCCAGATCATCCTTGCGGTATACAGCAATAGTCTCAGTTGCCGATTCCGACGACGGCAACAGTCCTAGTTGCAAATAGGCACGCCTTGAAGTTGAGCATCAACGAAACAATGTTTAGGAGAAGAGGGGCAATGGAATGAGGTGTAAGATAAATCACACCAGCAGTACTCGTGTTACTGTGTGTCGGCTTGGTTTCACCTGAGTCAGAGTCTAATAGTGTGGTGTC
>JALLBE010000166.1:0-22501 GCA_036939795.1 Thalassiosira mediterranea
CTCTGCCCTCTGCCACACCCTAAGGTTATGGGATGGCTGAAGTTGGCATGTACTACTACTACCATACCAATGTCATGGCATTTGATAGAGTCACCGTGCCAACGTTACACTGACACTGATGCTGATGTATCATGACTTCAAACAAACTACTGTACACGGGGACTGAACACTGTTGAGAACTGTCCATATGGTATGGGCTTGGAGCCCCACCATCCCACGAAGCTTGAGCTGCTGCGTACAATTTTGTACATAGTCGCTAAAATGGATCACCTTGACACCTACCGGGGAGCCCCCCGCCACTGCCTCCACCTCCACGTGAAACAGGATAGGCCCCGCGCGCCCGTCCGCCCTAGGTACCTACCTACCTCCGTCCTCCGTGAATGCTCGTCGATTCCTCGATCCTCTCGATCCCTCGCGAAGGAAGAAGGAGGCGGGCGGCCGCCTACAATTGCTATTGTATGCTCGCCGAACGCGGTCCATTCGGCATCGTGGTAGCTTTCGACACTACACCCGACACCCGGACCGACAAGCATTTCCATGTCTCACTTACTGGTTGTTCTCATTCTGATCGCTGTCGCAACCTTCGTCGATGCGATCTCACCTTTCAACCGTGTAGGATGGATATGGAGAGGAGCGATGTCCTTTGAGCCTGATGCCCTGCAAGCCCAGGCGAATCCGATGGAGACAATATCCCGCGGAGGAGACGCAACCGATGAGGCTGACCGAGGGAGTAGCGCAAAACGACTTGTCCTCGTCATAGACGTCGACAACACTCTTTATTCCGAGAAGGACCTCCTGTCGTCTACGGGAGAGGGCATTGAGTCTCAGATAGTACGAAATACGCACCTCTTCGGGATGCTACATTTCAATCTGACATCCGATCAATGCGACGAACTTTACAAAGAGCATGGATCGACCATCGAAGGGTTGCGGAACACGCTGCCCCAGGATCAGGTGGAGGAGACGATGGCTAAGAAGTTTTACAGCGAAGTGTACGACCCCATTGATTTTTCTTGTTTGCTCGGTATTAATAAGGGCGAGGATGCTCCTCTTGACAGCGATGCAGTGAGGTCAGGGTATGATCACGGCAATGCACTTCAGCAAAGACGTGCCCTAGCTGAGTTTCTGAAGGCCATCTGTGAGTCTCACACAGTATACTTGGCGTCAAACTCGCCCAGGGCTCATATACATCGAGTGATCAATAACATGGGACTGGGCAATGTGAATTTTGCCGGCATTTTGTCTCCAGACATGACCTGCAATGCATCAATGGAGACTGAACTGGACGCCCAAAACGTCGTATACCCAACAAAGTCATCACCTCGTCAATACTACAAGCACATCTTGGATCGTCACGATCAGAGCTCGGAGAGGATTATTTTACTAGACGATTCACTTCACAACATTCGCGGGGCTGAATCGGTGGGAATTGAAGGCATTCATACTAATCGACCAGGACGGACTCTGGAAGAGGGACTTGCAGAAGCTCTGGGACATATATTACCAACTGTGACAAAATCAGGATCGTCAAGCGATGAGTACGTATTTTCAGATGTCAAATATCTTCACGCAAAGAATAGAGTAGATATGAATGCAATCGACCCATCTGTTTGGGAGGAAGTCGCCAAGCATCTTGCCTTGCGGGTGCGACAAAGTGCTGGTGGGACACTGCGCATCGCTGATCTTGGTGCAGGCCTACTTTCAATGCTGCAATTGTTTGTAGCAGGTGGTGGAGACAATGGTCGCAAGAAACCAAGCATGTTTGCTTTGATCGATAAATATCTTCAGCAAAACCATGACGGCGGCAGCCGGAGCAATTTATCGAAGCTGGAGTATTTTGCGTATGAGTCCAACTTGAATCTTTTGCCAGAGTCCAAAGACATATTACTTGACTTAGGGTTCCGAGAAATCGAACAAGGTCTAGATGGTGGAGCATCTTTCCAACGCACTGTGTCTGGGACTCAAAATGATATCGAAGTGACGATACATATTCGGCCGATCGATTTTCAAGCTGATAAGAATCCACCAAAGGGGCTTGATCTCATCATTGGCTGTTGCTTCGCTGATTTATTTGATCCGGATCAGCTTGCACTTTCTCTGAAACGGTTTGTTCATCCCAGGAGTTCTCCTCTCGTTTATTTTCCAATCACGTTTGCTGGTACAACTCAGTTTGACCGGGCGTGCCCACCAACGACTTCTGATAGTCCAGGCCGTCTGATGATTCCGTCAGACACAACAGCATTCAGAATATACTCAGATTCTCTCGAGAGTCATGGCCATAATTTGGATCCGTCTCTGATTGTGGATGCCGTATGCAATCACGGTGGATCAATGCTTTTAGACGGATCATCTGATTGGATTATTGACCCTTCGTCAGATAGGCACTTGTGGGATACCATGTTATATTTCTTTGGCATGTCTGGTGCGAGGGAGATGGCAAAGCATCACTTGGATGCTGCCGCCTGGGTTCAACGCTGTCGTTCAAACCCGAGGACAATTATTGTTTCCAATGTTGATCTTTTGTTTCACTTACAAACTGGAGCCCTGGGAGACATTACTTCAGACGAAGGGGATGTATGTGGAAGTTCCAATAATTTGTCCTACGAAGAGATTCTGTTCGTCTCTCCGAACAAGGTGACAACGATCACAAAGCAATTGGAAACTTCAGACAATGGCCACCTCTCCCCCGATCAGGTTGAGATTGAGACAGTGTGCTCACTGATATCTTCAGGTACAGAGCTGAAGATATTCAAAGGCTCATTCGAATCGGCAGCTCTTGATGTGAATATCAAAGGAATGGCAGATGAGTCCATGGAGTACCCGCTTGCCTATGGTTACAGTCTAGTCGGCAGAATCGTTGCATGTGGCTCAAACGTTCCCAATGCAGATTCACTGGTCGGCAAACTTGCATTTGCATTTTCTTCTCATGCATCGAGGGCAATTGTAGACAGAGGTGCAATCCAATTGGTTCCAGACGGTATTGATGCAGAAGATGCTATATTCTTCCCTTCTGTTGAAACTGCACTGTCATTGGTGCATGACGCACACATCAGGCTTGGAGAAAATGTTGCCGTTTACGGTCAAGGTAAGATTATCTCTGTACATTATCTTTTCGTACTGTAAATTTAGTATTCGTCTCTCAATACATTCCCTCCCGTCACACCTTCGAAGGGCTGATTGGATTGTTGGTCACATCTATCTTGTCGATGCAATCTCCAGCACTAGTTGGATCATCCGAATCCTTTGGATCTGTAACAGCTTTTGACACGTTCGACGATAGGCTTAGGGTTTCCAGCAGCGTAGGTGCAACGAATGCACTGAAGCCAGATGCCGCTGCGTTGGCAGGTCCTTTTGATGTCTCAATCGAAATCAGCGGAAATCCTCGTGGGCTCCAGTCAGCTATTGATCATACGTCCAACAATGGAAGAATTATCATTGGTTCTTGGTATGGGAGTGGTGACGTATCTTTGAAGCTGGGTATTGATTTTCACCGGAGTCACAAAACAATCCAGACGTCACAAGTGTCAACTATCCCGTCAACTCTGACAGGACTTTGGAGTAAGGATCGTAGGTTCTCACTTACCTGGGCACTGGTAAAATCTATTCGTCCTTCCAGACTTATCTCGAAGCGGCTACCTCTGTGTGGGGCTCAACAAGCTTATGAACTGTTGGATGGAGGGAAAGAGATTGCAATTTGCTTCAGATATGAATAAATGTTTGGAGGAGGAAGTGTGAAGTGCCTGTTGCTCACAAATGTGTTCTTATGTACTACTGCACAAAGAGGTAACTGCAAATAAGTACATACAATCATTATCAAGAAGAGAGAAAGTTCACTCAATCCGAGACAGTGTTGACTGAACCGCTTTGTTGAGCACATCATCACCTGCATGCCGGCGTGAAAGATCTCTGGTGTGTATGTGTTATGCAATGCGTTACTGTCTCAAAACAGCCCTCCCCCCCCCCCCCCCAACATCAAAGCATAGATGAAATGAACAACAATTTAGAATACCTACATTCCAGGTATTCTAAAACCCAAGATAGCAACCATTATTTCTCGTTATCCCGTCGTCAGCGACAGTGATGTGAAAAGCCATCAATTCCATCTGGCACGCACGTACGTGGAGAATTTGTCTGATATCAATCAGTCAACAATGATGCCCCCTGCCACAACCCTGCATTTCCCTGTAAGCACATTGGTGTCCTCTTCCATCACATCCCATTGCATAAAATACCGAACTCGATCCAGCCGAAGTGATACCATACCGATGTTATAAATTCCTCCCATCACCAAGCGTGTTTAACTGATGCTTTTGATGAGAACAATATCCGAGGCTTCCGCAAGGTAATACAGAAAACCAATGAACCCCACCGTGAACACGCATCGGAAGAAACAATCCACAGTGAGGGGCCCGTGCCTGCATCCGCCAATGCCGATGCCACCGACAATAAACGTAGCGAGGGCCACCATCACTCTCATCTTATCTTCGTCGCCTTCGAATGAGTGCAAATATAAAGAGAAGCGTTCGATACACTAGTGAAGGCACGAACTCATCATGTGTCATTGAAGTGCATTCTCACCCAAATGCGTATGGATCACGTTGACGATTCCATACATCACAGCCATTGCAATTTTAGACGGCAGGTTGACGTATCTCGCTGCCATGTCGTCAAACTTGTTGATATCGGACGGCCTGCCGTTGGTGATGACCACGAATAGCGCCCGGCGTTTGTCCGCCGGAAGGTCTGTCTTCCACAGCGGCGTCGTGGTGACGCGTTCGATCTGCTTCTTCATCAGGGCGTTGCGCATGGCGACGGACGCGACGACGCCGATGACAAGGAGGGAGAATTGATTTCCGTCTCGGCACATGGGGAGCAACATCTCGAACTGCGGGTGCGGATATCAAAGACGTCAGCAATGATGCGAGATGTATGCACGACGGAACTATTCTCTAGATCATCGACTCACGATGGGGAACCAGGCGATAGATTGCAGCAAGGCACGGAGGTACCACCTGTCGTTCAAGAGAGAAACAATCACTCAGCACATGATAGCACACTAAATGGCACGATACGTTGTCATCGCGCGCGACGTTTCATGCTGTCACATGCACTGAACTCACAGCTTCGTGTACTGGGCAAGGTTGAGACTCGGCGGCGCGCACCATCCCAGGCAGAGGTCGGGAAACAGCTCCACGAAGGGTATCGCCAGGCTTGGTAGGAGCTGCGTCGGCAGAGGTAGCGGAAGACCGTCCATGGTTGTTGATATTGGCAGTTATGGACGGACGCCGTCGTCGTTCGTCGCGTCGTTGTCGTCGTCGCGTTTTCTGAATTGTGGCCAGCATTCGAGCAACGGATAAATATCACGTAGGATCTCGTGACATATATCGGTTCCCACGTTGCTACGTACGCCCGGAGGCCATCAAAAAGAGGCAGGATGGCCGATGGCCGACGACCGGACCGAGCGACGCCCGCCGCGCGCTCGGCGCTCGACGTGCTTTGCTCGACAGTGCCGCGCGCGCCAGGCGCCAGCCGCAACCGCGCCGCCAAGACGCATCGAATACATCATAGAGACCGTAGCGCGCGACGGGTTGGCTGGGGGTTGGGGGTTGGGGGTATCGGAGGGCGAGGGAGAATCCAGCCAGAATCGATTCGCCATGACATTGCCGCCTTCGTTACCCGCGTCGTTCTCAGTTCTGCCTCCCGGTCACTCATCGCGATCGCATCCGCGCGTGCATCCCTTCACGCAACCCTTCGCTTTCCGACCCATAATACATCATAGTGGAAATGGCGGCATGGTAGTATCGACGCGGCTGCACATGCAATCGTCTCCTCTGGACCTGCCCATCGGCGCCCCGCTCGTAGTGCTCGCGGCTGTAGTCCTAGCATTCGCGGCGCAGGGGTGGATCAATTCCCTCCTCGGCGGAGATCAGGGCCTGGGAGCGTTCCTGTCGGACGGAACGGGCTTCAACAAGTCGGGCTTCAAGCCGAGGGGTAGGCGGCCAATCGGGGATGAGCGATCAACGCCTGGTGACGCCTCGAGGCCATTGGGGGGTCCCGATCCATTGCCCTGGCTGAAGCTTCCCGAGTTGGACTTTGTGGATGTGGCCGGCCAGCCTAAGAGACCGAGGCAGCAAATGCAACAGCAGGTACAGGGTGATCAACAAACTTCGTCGGGAAATGGCAACGAGACCGAGGTTATTGCAAAATTGGAGTATCTCAGGGAGCAAATGAAATCTGAGGTACAGCAAGGGAATTTGGAAGATGCTAAACGAATCGAGGACGAAATGTTGAGAATAATGAAAGAGGAAGGCTTCAATTATTCGTGATGATTTGGAGACTGCCTAAGTGGAAGCCTGAATGCAGGCACATCATGTGTAACTAGCACAACAAGTTTAGGACACCACCATACTATGGACACCACCATGTATTTATTTGTACATCCATCAAAGTTATAATGGTCGACCATAACCCATATCAGACAGAGCTATCTCGTTGGTTGCTGGATGACAGTAAATTCAGAGCATGTACAATGAACAAAAATCTTTCATCCAAGGACAATCTCTTCCAACTCGGTTGCACCAACTTGGCTCGTCCACTTTTCCAGCTCTGAAACTCGCCCCTTGGAGCAGAATGAAACCACCGTCCCTGGACGAACCTCAACTTCTCCTGGACCACCTGTTCCAGCCGCATCAGTCGACATGGCTCTCCCAACGCGTCCTGCGAGGTGGAGGTACGATGCCGCTGAAGTAGGCCTGCCTACAACAAATACGACGTCCACACCATCGAAATGAAGACCACGAGCCGACCCTTCAAACGTGACTAACACAGGCGGCAGTTCCACTTCATCCTGATCGTCATCATATTGTTCCTCCAAATCCATACTGCTGTCAGCGTTTGCTTCCAGACCGAGCACAACATGCATCGGCTGCGCGTCAACCCCCATGGACTTCAGCACTGAGCACGCCTTCCTCACGGAGAGTGGCTCTGGGCCAGAAGCGGCATTCCCAGACCCATTCTTAGACTTCTGCCTTTCAATGAAGACTCGCCTCCTCTTAGCATTACGACGTGCCTGTGATGTATTGCCTCTTGCCTTAGGGGCCTCTTTTTGCTTATCCTTTTGCAGGGAGCGACTGAACTCTCCACAAATGAACACCAGAGATGTCTCCGGCTTGAGCTTTTTCGCAACTCGCGCGACATTGGCGAGGATTTCATGCGAATTTGTTACCATGTCTTTGGTCATGGAAACATACCTATGATCAACCACCGACGGAACTGTAACAGCCCGTATGGTGTGAGCCGATTCTGTGCTTTGCTCAGATCCATTCACTGCTTCAAGGTATGCTTCATTCGCTCCTGCTTCTGGTCTACAGACCTTCACTCTTCCCCTCCACACGCCCTCGAGTCCCTCAGTACCTATCACACCAGTCTCCATTGCTGCCCATCTCAGGGCCTTATTCAGTCGATCTAATGTGGTTCGACTGGCAGTGGCACTGCCGGCCAGTACCTGAAGCGGCACCCTGTCGTCATCCTCTCCAAAATACCTTGCCGACGCGATCAGGCGGATCACACGTTCCGTAGGCGTCAACACCTGGCTGTTCATGGAGTTGGACAAATCCATGGAGTCGATTGATTTGCCCTTGATACTTGATCCTCCATGGAATTCCACCCCACGACGCTGTGCAGCTCGCAACTTTCGGCGCTGTTCCTGATTCTTTCGCTCACGCTGGGCTGTGTTCCCGTCAAACGTTGTACGCATAGTTTTAGGAGCCGGAGGCAACAATACATCTGCCTCATCCAGGATTAGACCTGAGAGAGTATCCCCGGCAATGAAATTTTGGGCGCCGCTGATGCGAGTTAGCACAGTGTAGAGCTCATTAGGGGTGCCAACGAGTACGGTTGCCAGAGATATTTGAGCGGGTGTGGGTGGGGGTATCCCACGTACAGCCAGTACGACATTAGGCGTCATCGTTCCGCCATCGCCTTCCTCGACATCGTCTGGAAGCAGTAACGAGGCATCGCGAGCCAACTGAGCTGCAAGCTCGCGAGTTGGAGCGACTATCAAAGCAGTCCTTCTTCGTTCACCATTGTTCTCGCAAGCCCGAGAGAGAGTCGGTAGTAAGTATGCAAGAGTCTTTCCACTTCCAGTCGCCGCAATCAACAACAAATCATCTCCATCCTTGGCAAGCAGTGCCGAACTTTGTTGAATGGGGGTTGGCGTGATGTATCCATTAGAAGTGAGCGTCTCGGCAAAGTCTGGATAAAGAATAGGAAGTGTGGAATCGACAGTTGGCTGTGTATAACTGGTCTCTGACGCTGATGCTGTGGATGACAATGGTGGAATCGATAGCCGTCCGAGGATCCCTCGGTGAGCTACTATTGGGTGGCCGATGCTGCGAGGAGGGGAGAACGATCTGCAGATGGGCGTTCTCGACGTTATGCACAGCAAGAATAGAAGCGACGAATGATCAAGGATCATGGTACGAAGCCGTGATGGCCGCGACGCCGGAGTATCCACAAGATGCCGTCGACCACAGCACATTCCCTTCGCCCTTTTCTCGACTTCGTCCATTATTGCGAGCTCAGAGGAGTATGTATCAGCTTATTCAGCCTCCGGGCCGCGCGGGGAGTTTGGAGTCGGGAGTGCGTCCCGATGAAAAAATGGAGGCATTGCGTGGAGGGGCGGGGGACGACGCTGATCGTGATGGAAGGATGGAGGATGGAGGATGGAGGAGGAGGGAGGTGCGAGGAGCGATGAATCGATGATATGTAGGAATTAGTAGTCGAGACCGTTGATTGGTGATGTTTGGTGGCGGGCCTGAAGGCGCTCAAACATCTATGAATTCCAACCATGATTCCAACGCTGATCGAAGTTCCCTATCAACGTTTCCTCTAAATACCCCATCTTCATCACTCCACCATCGTAAAATACTAAAGCTGCCACTTTGCGAGGCATGGTCTCTCTTCTTGGGTCAATAGAACATCACTCTCTTGAGCCATGAAGAAGGTTCGAAGACATGGTTTATTCGGACAACACTACATAGAGCTTCATTCTTTCTGTACAGATAGCATATTTGTTGTTTTTCCTCTAGAGAGGTACGTAGGGGGCGCAGAAGCAGGCCGAAGGAGGTTGTTCGCTTCATCGTCCATGATGTACATATGTAGGCATTGGCCATGGTGTACATAGGTAGGGATGAAGATGGCTGATAGCTACGGAAGTGGTTGAACTTTGAGAGGGGCAAAATGCTCAGTATGGTACTATTCATATTGCTACGATCCGCTCTCAGCACTCTTTCCCATTTGCAAATAGCAGCCTGGTTTCCCCAGGTCTATCAGAGGTGCTTCGCATTAATGAAACAGCCGATTACATCAAGTTATCCTCCGCAGTCTTCAGCACTGGGATATCGGCCCCAGGAATCTCATCATCTCCCCATGTGACTCCGTTATTCTTTTCCCATGCTTCTTGGAACACCTTCAGTATCTCACTCTTCGCATCCTCAACTGATATGACAGGGATACGGAATCCAACACGAAACTCGTCTGTCAGCAGCTTGTTCTTCCTTCGTGGCATGCGGCTAGTGACACGCAAGTCCATGCCCAATCTATCAACCCCAGTGACCCGCAGCTTCTCTACCTCGCCCACATCCAAAATTTCTATGGCAGTCAGCATCAAATCGTCATTGTGATCACGGTTCAATCTGTCCATAATGCTCGAGGCCTCCTTCGCCAAAATATCTGGAGTCGCAGACTTGTACTCCTCCGGAGGCACCCACTCTGATGAAACTCCAAACCCTCCAACATAGTAAATTTTGGTGGGAGCAAGACGGTAGAAATGGAACTTGGGTGAGTCCATCACCTGATCGGCATACGAGTGGGCAATCCCATATCGCATCCGAAGGGCATCCCAATCCTCTGCAGTGGAATCGATCTTCTCGATAGTTCCAGTGATGGAGCAACGAGAGACGTCCTGTCCATGGGAAGGTCCAGAACTGGTGGTGGGTCCACCTAGCTGGGCGAAGAGAGTTACGAGGCAGCTTTCTCCAGCCTTTTCGATGTTAACAGTGTGCATGGACATCTCATTCATCAGGAGGACGGGGTTACCTTCGTCATCGAGCACATAGTCGACGAACGAACCAAATGGTGCTCCTTCGATACCCTCCATGTGGGAGGACGTGCAAAGGGTACCAGACGTGCACACCGATGACACGGTGCGTGCTTTCTCGGGCACATTGAGGCGGATCTCAGGAGGCGCAACAATCTCTTCCTTCGACCCATTGACAGCTTCAGATACAGCAGCAGAAGATATTCTAGTCGAGAACCGTGCTCCTCCAGCGTTTCCGATCGTTTTCGACGTCGCTGATAGTGTGGAATTGCGGAGAGCCCGTATAGATGTAAATAATGTGAGTTAAGTGCAGTGGGGGCATTCGAGTCAATCGAGACTTCGCGCCAGGACATCGAAGACCGACGACGAGGGCCGCTCTGCCACGTTGCTGCATCGGTTAGACGATACCTACCTGTAATTTGGCTTGGCCCGAAGGAAAATCCATGGACCCCGGTGCTGACAAGGCAAGCAAGGAGGGCGACGCATTCTGCCGCAACCCGCATCTTTGCCATCGGTCTTGATACAAATGAGTGTCTTGGAAACTCGCCCAGGCAGGAGCGACGGCCTGACAGTGAATTGAGGTTCACTACCGACACGTCGGCAAGCCTATTTCCTCTAGAGCTAATGCCGAGGATGAGGTTGACTGGAATGAAGTCGCTTTCAGCCTTGACGGAAGGTGGATGGAGTGTCGGCGTTGCTCGAAGGAGAAATCCGTCGTAATCTTCTGCTTGGGCGGGGGCGAGCAAAAAGAAGGAGAAGTGGGTCGTCGAATGCAACGTTGAACGTCCAGGCCATGGGATTTGGCGATAAAGAACGCATTTTCCACGTATCCACATACTAAGTATCTTCGCCAAAAGGTTCAACTTAAAGATTTGATGACGACGTGCACGCTCATCACTTCCACGAGGCACGGTGGCCAAGTTGGTATGGTTGAGAGGTTGGTTCCTATTGTACTAGGTAACGTAGTTCCTACACTCCTACATCCCCCCAAGCCCAAGCAATCTATCTACCTACCTACCTATGTACCTACAATACTACCCCTGCTGCCCACTGCTGCCTCTCTCTAGATCTAGAGAGTTGAACCAGCCAGGAGCATACTAGGCATAGATGTGTTGATAGGTAGCCCTGGCCATAGGTAGATTTCTGGCAAGGTAATGGGCCCAGACACTCTGACTCTGGAACGGATGATCTTGAAATTGGCCCCTGCCACCGCCGCTGTCTCTGTTGCTACAGTGTAGGCTACAGCTCTATTTATACTAGAGCAATGAGACTCCATATTCAATGGCAAGGTAATTTTATCCCTTTTAGGTTTAGGGGGTCAAGCTGCTACGTGTGTATGAATTACAAGAATGATATGCAGTCAGACGTTATGGTGAAATGATGAGTTTGGGTCCTCTTTTTCTTTTTCCAATATTATTGTCATTATCATTATGGTTTGGTGTGGCATATTTCAGAATTCAGGGCTACCACTACCACAGACTCCCTGGGAGGGGCTGCCATGTGGTGTGATGCTGATGCTAGCTGTAGCTGCAGCCTCTGATCTGGGTCACCGGCCTTGATAACTCTTTTTTGTGATTGTGTTTATTCAATATGGGAGCAGGCCCCACCAGCTCTTTGCAGCTAGAGCCCCTCCTCACCAAGCTTCATGGTCACGGGGCCATGAGTGTCAAGGCCAGAGAGGAGGCTTTGGTCTGTTCAGAACAGTGCTGAAACGATACTAACAGCAAAAATTGAATATATTTGCCACAGGCTGCCACGGGTCTCAAATCCAAAACCGTTCCAAATCTATTGATCCTAAGTTGGTGTGAGATATTCAATTCCAAGTCTAAATTAATGTAACAAGGACCCCTCATGTACAAAAAATGTTAGCATTCAGCTTTTTAGATTCTGTGTTATTGTGCTGATGAGAAGTTTAATATATCCAAACACATATGCTCCAGGTTGGATCTCAGATTTCATTAAAAATGTGAAGGAATATACTGCGGCGTCCAAGCATGGCAACTCTTCCAAGCCTTCCCAACCTGCAGCACAAAAATGGATCAGAGCAACACTTTCATTCATTGAAGACACACCATTGCAGGTGCAGGAATAGTTGATTTGCACTACCGGACAGGCGTGGTCTAGAAACGGGGCATGACCCCTAAACATTCTTGTTAATTTCTTGCTACATGAATGATTGAATTGGTGTTGTGCAATCTTTGAATAACATGAACCTTTTATGAGCACACTTCATAAATGCTTTGCAGTATCATACTTGACTTAAATTTGAATGTCACATCGTGGAAGAGACCGACCTTCCAACAAAATTCCACCCTGCTATGTTATCATCATGACCTTCTTCTGAGGCAACACATGCATCTTCCAATATCAACTTGAGTGGGGGCAATGTGAATGACGAAAAAGCAGATGTGTCGATGTCAATGCCATCAGTGCGAGCCTTTGCAATTTGAATCTGTGCTTGATTCACAGATATCACATCCTCTGAGAGTGGCTTACACCTGCAGAATAAATCCATTTTGCGTCGCTGATGGTGTTGATACCATTGACGGCAGTGTTGATGGAGCAGGTATTCTGCTTTGGCTTCAGGCGGCAGCAGACTGTAAGCAGAGAGACTGTCCCTACGTGGATTCCCGCCTCTTTGCTTGAGTTTGTTTCCTGTGTTGCTCTTCCTAGCTTTCAAGGTTGCAATTTTTATACATTCCATAAGATGTGACGATGCTGGCAGTGCCGGCTGAAAGAATATGCCGTCACCTGAAGCCCAGGCACCGTCCTCCACAGCTGCGACATTCAAACTGCTGCCAAGAAGAAGAAGCGCACTTTCTCTCTCCGCATACAATTTGGCTTGCCCAGTTCCATCATCGATGATGGCACTGCACTCCCACTTCACAGCTGCATTTGATCGCAAGCAGCCTGAGGGGCACATGAGTATCTCTTTTTTCGTTCTTTCTGTATCCACGCTTGTAGATTGGCGGCACAAAATGAGGGATTGAAAGCATTGTGTGCATTCCACCCGAGCACGGCAAAATGAAATGCCAAGTATCTGCGTATTGTGCACACGCCTCAAGAGAGATGGTCTCAAATGTGCATGATTCGGTTGTCTCAGGGCAGCACAGATTTCCCAATGAATCTCAGAAAGAGTGGAGCTTGGAACCCCCCCACCGCATGCCAACCAAGTAAGAGGAGAAACATAATTTCTGCAACAAGTGGCCTCATCCTCTCCACTGGATTCATAGCCATTAAAAACCAAAGGAGGAGGTATACGACAGAGCCTTCTATTGAGTATGCCGGGTAAAAATTTGATGGCACTCTCTGCTTTGAGGCTGGGAGAGTGTGGCAGAGATGAATATTGGTGTAGATCTGAGTTCCTGGCTTTGGGCGAACTTTCATTTTCCCGGACAAAGAAAGACTTGATTTCTTCCAGCTTGCATTGAAACCGTTGATATCCCAGCTTCGAAAAGGTGCGCGAGGCCAGAGGGATCTCCACATGAACGACGGGAGACGTTTTTCCAACAATGCTGTTATCGTTGACCGATTCATCCCAGCCTCTGCATAAGAGAGGTGAAACTTTGCTATCTCTTGAAGCAGCCCACCAAGCTAATGACATCGAGATTTGATCAGGTGTAATAACTTTGCCTGACATGTCAGGAAGTTCCATTTCGTTGGCATCGTTAGTGCTCAAGAGGAAAAGCCTATGCATGGCATGTTTCAGTGCATGGGAATCAAGTTCTCCACAAGGAACTAATATTTTCAAGTCAAGTGTCTGGAGCACACAAGCTGAATTCGGAACAGAGTCATGACAATGATCGATATGACTGATGGAGACAGTCCACCCTTCATACCACTTTTGACGTGGATTTTTCTCTTTTGCGCCGGCTCGTGGGATGTATTTCAACTTCCGGAAGTTAAAGCGTCCGCGGTTGAGCCTCCCAACGATGGAAAATGGCTTTTCAAGACGCTCTGTAGTCTGCTCCAAGCATTTTCGCACGCTCAAAGCAGCAGAGTCGGGGCTGCTGGATGGAACCGCTTTGCCACCCAATCTGCTACATTTGCTCTCTCCACATCCTGTACTCACTTGTCGTCTTGTCCGCTCCATCGACACGACAGAGTTTGTCGTGATGTGCACTGAAGCAATAAAGATAAGACTTCCAACAAGGAAAACAAATCCACTGCCATTTGTATGATTTGGCTCTTCATTCATATTTGAGGGAAGGAAAGTATGAGGGAAAATCTGCCGTCCAAAAGAATGTTCATAACCAGATCCGCTCTCAGCTTGGGATGCATTGTATTTTTCCGATGGGCAGTCTCTCTTCAGACTTGTACCCAAGCAAAGGCAAGATACAATCACCGAGTCGATGAGAATCCAGTATGGCACGCCAATTTCGCATTGAGAAGTTTCCGTAGGCACTTCTCCAACAAGTTGGTTCTGCACCTGGCATAATGGAATCGAGCAATCATCGCCAGAGAGGGAAGAAGAGCTTAATACAGACGATTGATCCATGTCGGATCTCTCAGACTGCGCGTTTACGTAACCCCAAGTATAGATACTGTTCACCGACTCGGTTGCTGTGTTGTGCCATGTTTTTTGCTGAGAATCCATTGCATCAGGGGCGTAATCATTCAAAACCTGACACAGACTCAATCCATTGTAATGATGTGATGAACTCCATGATGCCATTCTTGAGATTACATTGACATTGTGATCCTCAGTAATGCCGTCACTCAATTGCGGTTGATGATCTGTGTTCAATGAGAGGGCGACTCTCTTCATGAAATTTTGTGCACACGCATTCCGAAGATGATTTAGTTGAGCAACGAGAGGCATTTCATCTGACGGTGCAGAGTGACAGCAATTATAGTAAGATGAGAAATCATTGAACGAGCTACCACATACTACGTCAGTTCTAAAATCCCCACTGTGGGCGTGATCAAAGAATTCAGCGTATGGGTCTCGTGGTATGTTCCGCCCATTCCTGCTACCCTTGCTGCTTGAACTCTGGGTCTGTCGTTTCATACAGCTACATTCTGCCGTTCCGAGTTCGTCATGAAGGGTTTCCAACGCTATGGTGCGGTGATGGCTCGAAAATAAGACATCCAACTTCTGTGTGATGGAGGATTCAGCTTTGTCTACATTTTCGTGCGAAGATGCGGAGCCGTGAGCGCTTGTGCCCGCATGCTCACAGTCCAAAGAGGCGGTTTGAGAGCTCGAAAATTGGCTCAGCTTTGGTTCAAGGCCACGCCTTACCTTCTCGTCCAGAAAGTGTTCATTGGATGATTTAGTATTGAATGGGTCCGAGCATATATCGCTGATGCGATAATCTGGCAACAGAAGAAACGGCTTATCTAGCGCCACAAACCAAGGCCTAGTCATCCTGGACCGACGGTGGTTTTCCCCAGCACACTGCTCGATTGCTATTGTAGATCGTAGGCATGCCACATAACAGTGCATATCGGACTGCTTTGAGCTAGAGCAGGGTATGGCGTCAGTCAGGGAAAGAATGGGATGAATGTTCACAGCTCGAAATATAGCGCCTGTTTGAGCGCCCAATAACAGATTAGGCGGCATCGCATATTTCAGAAGGTAAATCCGAGCAAGCCCCAGACCTCTAAATTGCATACTATCGTCTCTCATCGTATGTTCTTGTTTCAGGAGCTTCAACGTGACAAAATGAGCTGTAGGGCTCTTTTTGCCACTGCTTCGGTGGTAATGCACAGACTCAACAATTCCTCTGATTGATGTAAGTCCTACTACAGTGGATGGCAGCGACATGCCACTCTTCTTCGTCGACTCATCATTCCAGCGCATTGTACTCGGATCCGTGATTAAAAGTACACGATCTGGAACGCGACCATCAAGTCTCTCGTACAGGCCTCTTCCCTTACTACCTGCAACGTCAGCAGAGAGGCGTTTCTGGAACTCGACAGGAACCTTCCACCTACGCGACACGACGCCTGCCAGTGTGATGGACTGACCCGGTTGTATCGCGGCATGAACTGTCAGGGCCCTTTCTCCCCGAATGACTGCCACTGCGCTTTTCACATCATGTTGGGATCCATCAATCGTTGGTTGGTAAAGTTCCATGATAGCAAACGGTTCCTCGTGCGTACTGTTACCCAGGATAGGTGAGATTGCATCCACGATGCCCTTCACATCTATGGGAGCTTTGCCGAAAGCAGCAGTAGACCTCGTCTTCTTTCCCAGTTGGTCATTGTTCTGTTGGTGCTGAACTTCTAACCGTGCTAAGGTGTCCAGGTCTAGTGGGGATCCCGAACTTTCATGGGAGCCCTTCCCATCCTCTGCTGTAAGTAAGCGCAGGCCATGATTGTGTAACTCGATCGCCACGAAACGCCGACAGACATCATGATCGATTTCGTTTGTACTCTTCGTTCCACCATTGTTATCATCGCCAACCTTGCCGGGTCTAGTGGAAAAAACGATCTCGCCCCAGGAATCGCGATATCGTATCAGAGAGTAGCGAGATATTTTGACCAATCTCCCGGTCGCAGCAGCATCGCATGCGGCTCTGAGACATTGAAACGGCACGACCAGCGGAAACTCGTTTCCCTCCGGATGGTGGATCGACAGTGGAGACGTTTGTGGGAATTCTCGGCCAGCGGAGGGCCGTTTCTCGGGATAGAAAACGAATCCCTTGGTATCATGGCCCGGAGGGAGATTCTTCTTGTCGTCGACGCTGCCGCCATTTTCGTCTCCATCCGCGGGGGGGCGGTGGCGTTTCTTGCTATTCCTCCCGCATACGATATGACGGATGCGACCGACTAGTGTGGATGACATCGTCGGTCGGCCGTTCGTCGCCAACTATCTGTTTCGTCCCATCCCGCCTGCTGACGGTGCCCACGCAGTCGTCGTCATTGGTCCCGCACGTCGGCTCGACAGGCGGCAGGAACTCTGCACCGTGAATAATTTCGCCGTCATTCGCGAGGGAGCTTGCCGACGGGACGAGCAGGGGCCTATATACTGGTGGAAAGCAGATCCGAGCCCCCAAGTAAGCGTGCATGGATACTCCGTAGAACGCCGCCGCCTCTATCGAGCTGACAACAACTTCGTCGCGATTGGATCACGATTGGATGGTCGCCCTCGCCACTCGCCAGCCCTCGCGTTCGATGTTCGATGCGATGTTCGATTGGTTCGATGTCGTTGTCGTGGGAGCACGGAGCACGGTGGGAGGGGGGGGGGTGTTGGGTGTCTGTCGGGTGTCGGGTATTTTATCAATAAGTTGTGTCCGAAATTGTATCCGTAAGATCAAAAAGTATCCTTCTCACCAGCCATTCATTTCACCATTTCCCATTTCCGCTCTCATCTCGTCGCTCGTCGCCGCCGCCGACCGCCCGTCCCCATCCACCGCGCGGGCTACGATAGCTACTTGCAACCACTCCTCCTCGCTCCCGCGCCCGCCCCATTCCTCTCCACTCTTCCGTAGCCTCGGGTGCTGCCGCCGAGCCGCGACTATTTGCCAAACGCTGCGCCGCCGGTCCGGTCGCAGACGAAACATTTTCCCGTCGACGAGCCCTGTCTTCAACGCCAGCTGCGTCAGTCATCCGTTGGACGCCTCGACGCGATCTCGTAGATCATATTGTGGAGTGCGGGATCATCCCCTGCCGTCGAACAAATTGCCTGGACTGAAAGAGATCCGGAACCAGTAGCTCGTTTTGACTTGATCGAAGGGCAACAATGGCGCAAGGGTTCAAAGCGAAGTCAAACAAGAAGCCGAACCCCAAAAAGGCGAGGCAGACGCAGAAACAAAAGCAGAAGCAGCTGTCAAAGGGACGCAAGGCCTTTGCTGCCAAGGGGCGCAAGGCCGTCCAGGCGAGACAGGATGTCCAGACTTCTAAGGCGATCAATAAGAAAAACGAGACGATGGCGGCTGCGGCTGCTGTTGGAGCAGGGAACACTTTTTTCTTGAAGGATGTTAAGGAGGCGGGGATGAATGAGCTTGGAAAGCGAAAGGACGAGTTGAGGAAGAGGGAGAGCAAGGCGGCAAAGATGAGTGAGAGGCTGCAGGAGCAGTTGAAGAAGCTGAAGTGATGATGGAGCGGTGCTGTTTACAACTATGTTGCATCAATAGTGTACATAAACGCAGGAGGCATTTCTAAGTGAAAGTAGTTCGTCTTGCAACAAACAAGATCGGCAGATGCCACGAACTCTGTCTTTTGAGTGGGGACTGTGATCAATGTGATTGGCTTTGACCTCATTGCAGAATATCCTGTATCCTGTAAGCTGAGTTGCCATGGTAACATTACAATCGAATTCTGCTCTAGATAATGCTCATAATGAACTGCACTCTATCATGGACTTTACTTTGTCTCAAATGACCAAAGTTTATGTCAACGGGAGTTTGTTATTCGCTGTCCAGGGATTCGTAGCAGGAATAGGGTCAGTACCTGTCAGTACCAGCAACACCTCCCTGATGGCTTGTTAGGATAGAAAGCGGAGAAGTGTGGCACAGTGACAGCACTTAGTGAATCATCAACTGATTGCAGTAGGCTAGACAGTTGTTATGGAACGTTCCTAGTACATTTCATTTCAACTTGACCTGGTTCTCTGGGACTTGCATTCACATGAACGTTTCTTGCCAGTTGAATCGATATTTTCTGCCTCTGATTTTCTGTATCCAAACGGTATTACTTGAAACGAAAGTAGAGTCTGCGCAAGTTGTGCATATCATTTTCGGTGAAATCAAAAACATCATCCTGGCTGTTGTGGTGATAATAATCTTTTCCACCAACACTCAACTCATCTCTCGGGCTGATGAGGTATCTCTCGCCCACCAGAATGAAGTAGTTTGGCCTGAGTGGAAGACCCAAATCAAGTAATGCGTAATATGATGATTCAGTGATAAAACATTTATCTTTGCTCTTTGTGAGTAGCTCCTCGGGGCATACAAACTTAAATAAGCTTTCGATGAAGTACTGTTCTGTGTGAGAGAGTGGAGGAAACCCATGGTGATGGATGAGCACAGCTAGGTCATATATGAACTCTAACCCCCCTTCAAATACAGAACATGTGTTGTCTCCATGGAGGTCTGGATTACCATCAACATCACAAACGAACATCCTAAAATGACCCCAAATCGAGTTGAAGTCAATTCTTTCTTTCGAATAAAGCCCTTTAAACATATCGAAGTATGCCTCTTTTCCTCCAACGCGAGAGGCGATAATTTTGACCTTCTCTGGAGCAGTAAGACAGAGGCCATGAGCCGGATACCACATATCATCAAGGAAAGTTTCACCCCGATATGTTGCGCATCGAATGTTGCAGGCTAGTTCAACATGAATAGATGAGCAAATTGAAGTGCAAAACTGGCATCCTGGAAAATCCTTGTCGTATTGTATGGCTCTACCGTGTTCGTCATAAACATCACCCTCGTCATCACCATGTAGATATCTCTGAATGTCTCCAAGTGCTTTCCCGTCAAATAAGCCATGGATTTTTGTAGTCGTTGATATCGCCCCCGTGCGATATGCTGCACATGTTGCGACGATCAGTCTGCGAACGATATCATGTTTCTTTTCCGTGCGACAGTCAGGAAGATTGAGTGTACAAAGATCAGTCCACACATCCTTCACTTTTGAGAAACTCCCTATGAACGGTACAAAGCGATCGGCAGTGTCCTGGCACATCACTTGGTGCGATCTATCATCCCAAGACATACCGGTGGCTTCAGGGTGTGTGTATATCCTGTCCACCAAGCAGCGGATGTCGATTGTCTCCAAATCAGAAAATTTGCGTGCTGGAATGATATGCATGTCGTGTGGTCGTTCGATTACCAGGTGCTTCACACTGGGAACGATGTTACGTAGGAAATGTCGGCAGACCTCCGAGCATCGCAAGATGGATTGATAATCGAGGCAAGGAACGATTCCAGTTAACCAAACATCGTCCGGTACTAATAACGACCTGTGGCAAACGATCTCAAGGGTGCTTGAGTCTGTGTCATCACTCTCGAACCGCCCGCGCTTCAACGCGTGCCCAGAAGACCGTTGCTCAGCATGGATGCTGTGCTCCTGACAGCTGCATGAGCTCATCTTCTCTACGTCTGCGTGTGGAACTATTTTTGCTTTTCATTTTCATCGGGCTACTTGCGTGAGGACGGTCGGTAGGCTCTGCGTGCATGATCTTGCACTATGTCTTGCACACCCCTCGATTTTTCGGAGACTGAAAATGAAAATGAAAATATCGTGACGTCCTTGTTCACCTTTGTTCATGCCAGAGGGCACTAGATCGTAGTGATTCAATATTCTGTTACATACCTCACCTCGATCTTGCCTCGATAGATGCGCCAGCGCAGCGGAGGCGCGACGCGAGAGAACGCTATCTACCCTGGAGACAATCGATCTCAACAAGTGAGGCTCGAGCTTGTCACTTTGGCCGATTCGTTTATGACCACCCTGCACCTCCTCACAAAATGGCTTGATATTTTCACATGCGCAACTTCAACTCGAATCATCGTAGAGCTGAATCTGAGAGACATTTTCTTGTCCGAACAATGACATACACCATAGCATATTCATATCGTACGGCGCCAATACTTAGTTGTTGCTCTTACCATACATTCTGAATTGCAACTGTAACTGATACTTGTGAACAAAAAATGATGAGAGCAACAGATATCTTAAAGTACATGTTATGAGGACAAGAGGAGAGTTGCCTCTCCAAATTGCACCCAAGAAGATGAGATTGTCAAAAGCTAGTTCACATCAGTGTGTTGTTGCGTGTGGCGTGATCCTAAACTTAGCTCCAGGCAACAAACGATCAAATCGGTAACGTCCTTAAATTTCATCATCGTCCTTCGACGTATCCCTGTTTGGGTCACTGGGATCGGGGTTCAGGTCGATCATTCCCAGATCCTGTACGATTAATTATCGAGAGAGAATGAGATGAGTTGCATCAAGCTCGAGCATACGAAAAGTCATTTCACGAAACATATTGTCAACTCACGGCAAGGATGGTGAATGCCCTCTCCTCGAGCTCCATGGCTCCATACTTCGCCGCCAGTGCCGCCTCCTCCTCTGGCGATTTCGGTTGCTGGCGAGCCTTCATGACCGCCACACTTGGGTAGCCTAGCTCCTTTGCGGCCGTCTCTTCTGCCTCCGCTGCCGCCTTGGCTTCGGCGGCGGCCTTCGCCTCAGCTTCAGCAGCGGCCTTTGCTTCTGCCTCCACCTTGGCCTTTGCCTCGGCCTCTGCCTTGGCCTTCGCCTCCGCTTCTGCCTTGGCCTTTGCCTTTGCCTCTGCTTCTGCCTTGGCCTTCGCCTCAGCTTCAGCAGCGGCCTTTGCTTCTGCCTCCGCCTTGGCCTTTGCCTCGGCCTCTGCCTTGGCCTTGGCCTTCGCCTCCGCTTCTGCCTTGGCCTTTGCCTCAGCTTCAGCAGCAGCCTTTGCTTCTGCCTCCGCCTTGGCCTTTGCCTCGGCTTCAGCAGCGGCCTTCGCCTCAGCTTCTGCCTTGGCCGCAGCCTCGGCTTCAGCGGCAGCCTTTGCCTCCGCTTCCGCCTTGGCTGCAGCCTCCGCAGCAGCCGCCGCCTCCGCAGCCTTGGCGGCCGCGGCAGCTGCATCCTTCGCCCCCTGCTCCAATTGCGCCGTCAGCCGCGCTCTCTGGAACTTTTCCGCCGCCGCAGCCTTCTGCAACCTATCGTCCTCGCTCAAGTCCTCCTTCACGGCCTCCACGACCTTCTCGACGACGGACTCCTCCTCCGGCTCCTCCTCGACGGGGGCCGGCGCCTCGTCGTCGGTCCGGACCACCTCGACGGCCTTGGGCTTCTTCGTCCTCTTGTCCATTTCCGTGACGAAGCTGACGCGATCGTTCTCGAGGAGCGGGCCCTCGAACGTCAGCCCCGTGGCGTGCACGTACATGTCCGGTCCGCCGTCGTCCACCTCGATGAAGCCGAAGCCGCGCTCGGCGTTGTACCACTTGACCGTGCCCGTGATGCCGGTGGCGGTGCTCAAATGGAGGGCCGTCGATCTCGGCGGCGCCGAGAGGTGCGCGGACGGCACGAATGCGACCGCCCCCGAGAGGGTGAGCGCCGATGCAACGGTGGCGAAGAAACGCATGATGGTTGGTCAACTAACGGTAAAGATTATGGATCTTTCGATGCTGTGCTGCCTGCTGCCGCCCGCCCAGCCATCACCTCGGCATCATCGGGCGGACGGGTGAGGATCATGAACTCCACTGCTTCAAGAGCAAATAACCCCAATCAAAAGCTGTCGCCTTCGTTGATGGTCTTGATTTTGCTTGATTTCCCCCCTCGCTTGACACCTCCATTACGTCAGTATCCGATGTCTCGCTAAATATCCGATCCGGACAGTATCTTTTGTTGGTGTACTCCCTCCGCTCGCAATTTTCATCGTGCTACTTGAGTGAGCACGAGCGGTAGTGGGAGCGCTCTGGCGTGTAT
>JALLBE010000167.1:0-22360 GCA_036939795.1 Thalassiosira mediterranea
ATTGATTTTGGTCTTGATTATCAGGCTGTGATAGATGGAGCTATAATTGGGAGTCTGTGGTACTTGATACGACAGCATCCCCCGCCCCCCCCCCCCGCCCCGCGCGTGGGCCCCGCCCCCCGCCCCCCCGGCCGCCCCCAGATCCATCCATTTTCCATTTTCCGCCGTCCATCGGCTCTCCGTAGCGTCCGCCGATCGCCGATCGTATCAGCTTCGCCCCGATCTTCGAATAAATTATTGACAATGGTGAGTGCGACGTGTCCTGGGGGGGGGGGGTTCGATCCGTTCGCGCCGTCCTGCCTGGGTCTTGGTTTGTCTTCCCCGTCCAGGCGGAGTATTCTCCCGGGCCGGGCCGGCGGCATCCCCCCCCGGCGACCGTCATTTATCTGCTTTCGTCCACGCTCATTGCTCATCATGGCCTCACATATCCACCCGCCGTTTAACCATGATATCAGCCGTCCGGCAAGGGATCCAAGCTCCTTCGATACGTCGAGCATCGCCTCCGCGTCTCCCTCTCCGACGGACGCTCCATCGTCGGCACCTTCCTTGCGTTCGACAAGCACCTCAACCTCGTCCTGGTGGACGCCGAGGAATTCCGCACGCTGAACAAGGAGCGCGCCGCCGTCCTCGAGGAGCGGACCGAGAAGAGGGCGCTGGGCCTGATAATTTTGAGGGGGGAGAACGTCGTCAGCATGGCCGTCGAGGGTCCCCCCCCCCCGGGCGCGAGGGCCGCCACGGGGAATTTGGGGGGACCGGGCACGGCTCGGGGCGTGGGGAGGGGCGCTCCTCCCCCGGGCATGCCCCCGCCGGGAGGGCCGCCTCCGGGGGGTGCGCCCATGGGACTCGGTGCCGCGCCGGGTGAGTCATTCTTTTGCCCGTTGATCTCTCCATTTCGATTGTTCCTTTCTCTTGGACATAAGATGTGTCTCACATTTTTTTTATTTTCCTCCAGTTCATGGAGTGGGAGGCATGGCGCCTCCTGGGATGCCCCCACCGCCGCCACCAGGCATGGGGAGGGGAGGACCGCCCCCAGGCATGGGACGGGGGGGATACTGAGAGACACGACAAACATTAGAAAAAAAGAGTGCGTTGGAAGGGGGCGAAGACCATCAACGACGGGTCATCTGGTAGCATTTTTTTGGTCTTCTTTTTCTCCGGTGGCGGCGAGCAACGAGGGAAAGAGACCATTTCTCGGGGTTTCCACTGTGGAGCATGAGGTGCAGAGCGGAATCCCAACGCGCAAAATCATATAAATTGGCCTGGCACACGAAAAGAGCAACACGTGCGGCCTCTTTCATTGTTACTGATTCATCCTTCGTCTCTCCATCTTGACCTATCATGGTGTTGGGGCGGGAGTAAGTATAAAAAGAGTAAGTATTAACCCCAAGATCACAGCGCAAACAAACGAATTCTCCATGGGCGTGTAAGTATAAGGTAGAGTATTTTGAATTGGGTTGGCCCATGTTGTGATGATAGGAGGACTACCAGCGGATAACCATCACTCGCACTTCAAGATGATGGCATCGCGGTCCAAAGGTGTAGGTAGCCCTTGGGCGGGGGGATCAGCTCTCGACCCTTAACCATCTGAGAACACCATGCCAGACACTCAAGAGAACGTGCAAAGTAGTCTGCCTTCAGACGCAGCAAATACCAGTGATGTAGATGCAAATTACTCGCCGTGTGCCGCGGATCATGAGCTCTATATCACCATGTTATCCCCTAAAAGCTCTAATGCAGACTGTGTTGGCAGGTATGGTACAGACATTGTCGTGATCGATACGTTGGTACCATATATATCCCCCCTTCGTGCCCATGCTCGAGCCTTATACTTCTTCAGAGCGAGTCATGTGCCCAAATCACCGATGTTATGCGCTAGAGTAAGCAGATCGCCAAGCGAACGAAGGAGATTTACCGGCTTCCGCAATCTGCTGCGTGATACTACCATACTTCACGACTTGGTACTTTGTCTACCCTTGTGCTCGCGGGGCAGAGACGATGGAAGCCACATGGAGATGGGTCTCACTGAAGCATTTTAGAGGAGTAGCTGTCGTTGGTAGCTACTGGCTACGGTATGGGCTACGGATGATCCGGGGTACAAAAACATTGTTGGATATGTAATGTTCCAGCCAAAAACGGTCATGGCATCCGCACGATGATGTGCACAGTTTTGTGTGTTCTCCTTGAAAGGGTCTAAAAACATGTCATCCTATTAATGTAAATGCTGCCAACTGGAAACCTACTGCATCAGGTCCATTCGGACGATGCCAGCTGCGACATTGGCGACGTAGTGATGAAAGTGAGGTCGACAATGTCTCGCAACGCGCTCGATGAAGTCTCTGACCTTTCGTCATCGAAGCACTTTCGACACGCAAACATATATAAATCGCTCGGCCAATCGCGGCATATCCTCCGAGATCCTTTGTACACAAGCCTGCGTCCGCCGATGCATCGCGAAACAGCATCGGCGCGCCAAAAAAAGTAATGGTCGGTGCATGCCATCATCCACTCCCACCCGATCATCACGCCATCTTCCCCATCCCCATTCCGCCGCCGCCGTTGTTCGCGTCCCCCTCGTCGAAGCTGCTGGGCATGTCGCTGCTCGGTCCCCTGTATATATCCCTCCAATTCTGCGCGTGGACCTCGTCCAGGACCAGGCTGAAGCACTGCACGAGCGCGTCCCGTTCCCTCGGGCTGTTGGCCTCGAGATCCAGCGATCCCTCCTTGGTGAGGAGGCTGAAGCACAATGCCTCTCCCACCGCGGCGTTTTCGACGCGACGGAGGGCGGTGGTCTGCTTCCCGACGTCGACGTACATGATGTGCCCCAGGGGCACCTGGTGCAACTTTCCCAACTTGAGCTCCTTCCCCCCGTGGGTGTTCTTCTTCCTCATTTCCGTGCGCCACGTGATGGCGGTCTCGGTGAGCACGAGCCGGACCGTCTTGGGCTTCCCGCGGCTGCCGTGCGCGACGATCAGCACCCCCGGGTCGCGCAGCTGCTGCATGGCGGCCGAGACGACGATGTCGGATCCGTCCCCCCCCGCGGGACCCGCCGCGGGTCCTCCGCCGCCCACGGAGGGGGGACCGCCGAGGGATCCTCCGCCGTAGCCCTGCCCCTGCTGCTGCTGCCCCCCCCCGTAGGGACCCGTCCGCACGCTCCCCACCGAGCTCCCCCCGTCCCCGCCGCCTCCCATCCTGCCGCGGCTGCTTCCCCTCCGTCCCGCTCCCCCCCGACTGCGCGCGCTCCACGCGTATCGCTTGGGGTACGCCCCGAAGTACTGCACCCTCACGCCCCGCGGCAGGAGCAGGTAGAGGACGAAGAGGAATAGGAGGGCGAAGAGGGAGGCGGAGAAGTGGAGGGGGTTTATCCCCAGGGGACCCAGCGGGTAGTCTCCCATCGTTCCAGAGATGTATATTCGATGGAGAGAGAGAGCGAGAGATGATTGGACGGACGGGCGGTGCTGGGGGGTCCGACTGTGGGGCGGCTGCCGCGCGAGCTGCGCTCCGGGTGTCGTTCGTTACGACGCTGCTACGGAGAGCGACGGCGGATTTTTTTCCGTCATTGCCACGCGCGCGCGGCCGGCCTCGTCGTTGTTGCTGGTTGCTGTGGCTTGGCCGTTAGTTGACTTCCTCCTATTGAAGACTACCAATTACAACGTAACATAATGCAAATTGCATGTCCGTCTGAGCTTCTGTTTCTGTTCCCTGTTGCTCATGCATCAGATAATCCAGTCTCCGTTGGTCTCCGTCAGAGATACATATCTACTCTAGGTACCATAAGAGGTATCAATATCACATGGCTGGGTGAAACACTGTTTGATCACAGCACTGTGAAAACACCTATTTAGACTTAGCTGGTCATAACCTTCTATTGTATCCCCCTCGCCCAACCCCACAACCACAACCAAAACCAAAACTTTGAACTTCGAAAAGCCTAGTTTAACCTAATCCGTAGAAGTAGAAGCATTCTTAGTCTAACTTAGTAGTAGTCAAAAGTAGAAATTGAAATTTAATTTGGGTCCAAATGTCCAAACCCAGAGTGTTTTTAAATGCACACCAATAAATGGAGTTCCAAAACTATGAAAAACTTTGATTGCCAATGCCAATGCATAAATCATTGCCATTGCCATTGCAGTCACAATCATAATGTCAATATCAGTGTTGAAAACATGAATGAAGGGCGACAAAAACAAAAACATTGACTATCTATTAAAATTTGAATGGACCCTGGCCTCTGACCATATCCATATGGACCACAATAAGTCCTTAGAAGAGGGAACCTCACAACTAGATCTAGATGGTGGTAAGAATGCATGACCCTAACGAACGAAGACTCTCGCAAGATGGAGCAACCACTACTTACGATTAGGTAGCAGTCAAAATTGGATGAAATAGGCTGTCGGTGTGGTGTCGGCGCAGCGACCTAGGTGTAGGTGGAAATTGAGCTCTGCTAGCGCTAGCGGCAGCGCCGCTGCCGCCACTGCGACCCCGCCGCGGTCATCGAGACCGCCCCCAGATGCCAACACCCTTCCCCACACTAATACTAATGCTAATGCTCCGTGCAATTGGTTGAGTGGGGCAGCTGCGGTGATCAATGAACGTCCCTACCTATCGTTGGCTGGCTAGCTACCTGCTTTAGCTAGGCTAGCTAAAAAGATAAAGATATGGTGTACCAGCCATAGGCATAGGTACCCCTACCACAGCAGGTTGAGCACAGTTAATTGAGCACGCACGCATGCAACGGTACAATATGTACCTCTGCATAATAGGCGCCACACACGTATCTCACCAGCACTCCTACAGGACTGCAAACGCCCCTCTGCCTAGGGATGCCATAGGCACTCCTAACTAAGCACAGACTTGATCATTTTTGGTGGAGTTCATCAATCTAAACTGACGCCCGAAGGGCCCGTCACCCGTGGGCTCCCAATTGGAGTGTCTAATACAAGGTAGGTATGTCGGTAGGTATCTTTATTTTTATGTATGGAATTGAGACTCGAGACATTGCTCGAACTGTTGCATGCGTCAGTTTTTCCTAAAAATAAGTCAGCTCTTGTAAGAACTAATGTATTGAAAATTATATTCAATGAGTAGTAAAAAAAACACTATTCTTCATAATCCTTCTTATCTAAATCCGTACATAAGAAAATTTAAAGAAATATATTTACTTAGCTTGAGGTGCGGAAATTGAAGTGACGGAATGGAAGCTGATGGAAGGCTCATGGAAGATGTCACCTCGACGAATGGACAAATAATGTATCTTCATTCTGGCCAGTACAGCTTTTTATTAGACGAAGTTAGTGTACCTGTGTACCTGCACTAGCTTCTACCGTAGTTTGAAAATTCGAACCTTAATAACCGAATAATTTCAGAAGAAAGTGTGACAACGTCGACAACCGTCCAACGGATGACTTTTGAAAATTAATTTTGAAATTTGAAACATTTTTACGTATCACCGCACTAAATAATTTGAAAATGGAGTTATTGCATACGTTGTAAACACGTTTCTAAACAGACCGATGGGCCGACCGGGGTTCGCAAGAGTGGTGTAGATCTCTAATACAGCGAATGGTACGTGAGAAAGTAAAATCTCGGACGCAAACTTTCTTTGTGGCTTTGTGTGATTCAACTTATTAACTCATAAATTAACCCCATCTGTGCACATATATGTGTCGTTCCAAGTGTCACATCACAAGGTGCTAATATTACCATATGTCCGGATGCATGTCATCATTGTGGGAGCGTGGTCGGAGAGACACAATACATACACACGCATTGGCAGGTATGTACAATGTCGTGTATGGTAGGTACCTACATATTGTATTTACATACAATCAAGGAATCGAGTGAGAAGCAAGAGGTCCGAAGTCCACGCTGGAAATTCGTGCTGGAAAGCACACGCGAAAAAGCCGTCGATAGATCCCCTCTCTCTTTCATTCTTCAGAGCTATCTACCTACCTACACAAGCGTGCTACAAGAGCTCGCTTTTGTGCATTCAGCATTACATTCACACCTTCGCCCCAGCATCCCCTCTGAGCATCCCGCCCAGCGCGCCCAGGCATAGCCAATATATATTATGTAGGTCGGTAAGGGTCGGTACTCATGTTGATTTGCAGCTTCGCTCATAAAGGTGGATGGACGGACCTGAGAAGGATGCATTGCGACGGACGACCCAGAGACCAGAGATGAGATCTAAGATCGGGTTCTCAGGCAGCGAGTGCGACGCGAACCATCAAAACATGAGAAGGTCGTTCTCTAAGAGAGCGAGAGAATTGAATGACTGATTCTGCTCCCCGCGGGCCCCGCCCTATTGTATCACCATTCTAAGCTGAGAACTCCCTGTGTCTCCCTGATTTGATTCCGGAGGTTGCTCTCTCTGCCCTCTGGCCTACGTTACGCGCTGCTCTCGCGAGGGCCTCTGCCTTCGAAGTGAAATTTATTGCATATTTGCTTTCAGTACAATATTCGCTTTGGGTGCTCGACATCAGTCGCAGTACATTTCTGAACCTGCATTGCTTTCCCTCCCGGCACCTTGCTGGCTTGATTAAACATCACCGTTTCTCTGAGTGGGGACGTCTGAGATAAGCCAAACTCATCATCAAGGCTTGTTTCCCGAGATCCCAGCCCGGCGGGCGTCATTTTCGGGGGACCATATTGGATATCACACCTTTACTTGCGGACCTTTTGCAGAGTCAAAAGAGCATATCCTTTGTGTAGATTTACACCCTGTCGATTCAGCCATGGGCGAACAGGGTAGATCTCATCATGCTTTAGCGCCTGGAATATCAGAGCATGACATCTTGGCATGTTTTCCTTCCTTGAATAAACATCACACAATGTCAACCTGCCGCCCAAATATGATCCAAGAGAATGACATCGAACACCGTCGACAACGGTGGAGCACCCTCGTCGAAGAGCTCGAGCAAAGCGATGATGGCATCTCTACAAACCTACGCGGGGGCGGCGGCCACGAAGAGGTCATCGTACGCGAGGACCAGAAGCGCGACACGCCCTCCCCCCTCACGAGGTCTGGCAGGAGCGGCTCCAGCCTCTTACGTAGTGGGAATGGACTTCACACCGGCGACCTTATCGTTCGCGGGGATCAGAAGCAAGGGTCGCCCTCGCCTTTCCAGCCGCTGGGCCTGGAGGTGGCCATCGGTGTCAACACCGGATCAATCTCTGTCAACAATTCGTCGTTGAACTCTGTCAGCTCTAAACTTTCATCGAAGCCATTAGGCACTGCAGTCGACCTCTGGGAGTGGATGACATCCAACCGTCGCCAGATTGCTGATGGAGCCGCAGCTCCAGAACGGAGAAGGGAGTACCTGGAGAAGTCTGTCAGGCTGCTGCTCTCGCTGGCCGAGAAGATTGCTGGCAACAGTAGATCGGATGGTACTGTGCATGTTCACCCAAGGTACATCTTGAGTGTGAACATCGTCGTTCGCGAACAAGCCATCATGGGTGAGAGACTGGTGTCTGCTGACTTCCTTGTGGGACGCGGCGGCACGGGAGGCGACGACCCCATGTTCACTGCCCTCCGGCATGGTGCCCTAGGGCATGGTGCCCTCGGGTATGGCGAAAGCAACAGCGGCGGTAACAGCCAGGACGAATGCAACGAGCGGGCGGCTATGGATGCACTTGGACGGGTGGCGTATGAGATAGTGACCGTTGGAGAGGGCCCGTTAATATCAACTTTGCAGTCCAAACACAGCCCTGCTCCCAATATGGTGGATGATGATGCTGACCAGGAGGATTCGGTTATGAATACAATGAGGAAGAACAGGCGCATGATGACCTCGGAGCCAGACGAAGAACGCTATATTGACATCCAGTCTGCTATGGCTGGTGCCGGCGTTCCGTTCCCCTTGCGCCGGTTTGTTTTGGATCTGTTGTCGAAAGACAGCGGGAGCGAGTCAGTGCATCGATTGGATGGGTCCTTCTCTTCGTTCTCAGAGGTACTCGAGGACCTTCGCCAAATGATTGAGGATCCAGGGGCCTTCCTCCACGCATCCTCGCTGGACAGGTGGAAGCTTGCTGTCAGTGGCGGGGGCGGGAGGCTGTATGGTAGGGACGACAGCGAGGAGGCGATTGCAAATGCGGCCCTTCGGGTTGTCACAGCAGGGCAAGGCGCGCAGAACGAGGTCGTGATGGTATTGGGGGGTTCTGGATCTGGCAAGACTCGTCTCGTCGAGTCAGCAGGGGCGATCTTGCAGAGGCAGGGATGGCACTTTCTTCGGTGCAAGTTTGACCGGTGAGTTGTTGTTCTTCCTGGGATAAATGCAATGAGCTGGAGACCAAGACGTATGGCTGCAAGGCCTCAGATAGTTGCTGTGCATCATTCGACAAATTTCTGATAACTACCGTTTCGCAATTCGTTTCCGTCACAGGGTGGCTCAGCCAGAACCCCTCTCAGTCCTGGCCTCCGCATTTGAAGATTACTTTGCATCTGTCATCAATGATGGGCAGATGCATGACTCCAAGAAAAACACTGTGCACGAAGACTCCTCTTGCTTTGGAAGCTTGCGCAAGCGTCTAGAAGGGAGGTTCAGCTCTGAAGATGTTGGAATCCTCGCGAAGCACATGCCATCTCTTCGACACATATTGAATGTACCTCTGCCCAAAGATTGCACCGCCGAGCCGAACGAGGCCATGATGCGCAATCTTTTTGGCAAGTTGCTTCTGACCTTATCGTCCAAGGAGAGCCCCATCTTATTCCTCATTGATGACTTGCAGTGGGCAGATCTCCTTTCTTTGTCTATGGTAACAGAGCTTTTCATGGGAACACACCCTTCCCTGCTGCAATTGTCACCCACTGTCAAAGATCAGGTTGATGTGGGAGATGCATCACACATTATGTTTGTGGGGACTTATCGAAATGATGAGGTCGACCAACAGCTAAACCAAGTTCTGCGCAGGCTCCAACTAGACAACTCCACAAATTTGACCAACATTCCTCTCTCTGGATTCTCTCACGAGACACTAAATTTGATGCTTTCTGACACTCTTTGCTTGCCTATGAGGAGGGTAAGGGGGCTCTCTGAACTTGTGATGCAGAAGACGAACGGCCAGCCGATGCACACGGTCGAGTTCATTCAGGCTTTATATGCAGACAAACTGCTCTCACACAGTTTCGCCCGGGGTTGGGAGTGGGACGAAGACTCAATCGAGATATATCCCATATCGGATAGTGTGGCAGAGCTATTTGCTTTCAAGCTTCAACGACTCCCAACCAACATCTTACTTGGGTTGCAAGTCCTAAGTTGTTTTGGGTCGCAGATAAATAAGCAGGCACTTAGCTTTGTGTCAGATTACGATGGAGAAAGCAGCGCAGACATCACTGCAGCAGTAGAGATGGCATCAAGTGAAGGTTTCATTGCACAGGCAGGAATCCAGATTCGCTTTTCACATGATATGATCCAGAAGGCGACATTGGACTCATTAGGCAAGGCAGCCCTTGTTCCACTCCTTCGCAAGCTTGTATCAGCACTCATCAAAAACGCTTCGGCTGTTGGTGAACTGGAGCCAATGCTCTTTGTTGCTGTCGACCTGATCAATCGTATAGGGAGCCAAAACACTTCATCTCCCAAAGAACGCGCCATGTTTGCAGAACTGAACTCGCGTGCTGCACGAGAGGCCATTGCTGTTCCTGACTTTTCTAGTGCGGCCAAGTACGCAGAGAGTGGCATCTCTTTCTTGGATGGTGGCCACTGGGATGCACAATATGATCTCAGCCTCGGCCTTCACGAAGTGGCTGCCATGGCACATTTCTCAAGTCTAGATGGTAGCAGGGATCGGCTTCCTGACAGGATTCAGGCTGTCTCCAACAATGCGAAAGACTTTCCTGACACGTTCAAGACTCACTGTGTGTGGATCAAGCTCCTTGCGATGTCTAGTTTGGATGAGGCAATCAAGGAGTGTCTGAAAGTCCTAGAGCTACTTGGAGAAAAGGTGGACATGTCTAATGTTGATTTCAGCACGCTACAACAAGCCCTTGTGGCAACCAAGGGGGATTCTTCCTCAAAGGAGAGTCTATTATCATCCAGGAAAATGACAGACAACACCAAATTGAAAGCAATGAAGATCATGACATCCATCATACCATACTATCACCAGAATAACTCCTTTTTAGGAGCTTATATTTCCTGCAGGATGATTAAGATGACAGCACTCTACGGTCATTGTGAATACAGTGTTTTCGCAGCTGCGTCCTTTTCTGCTTCACTTGTCACCTGCCTGGGTGACGTCGACGAAGCTACTGATTGGGCACGCACTGCCCTGTCACTGATGAAATCTTACGACAATGATATGCTTATACCTATGGTGTATACAGCTGTTTATGGCATGGTATTAGTGTGGAAAGGTGAGCGGAAGACATTCTTACTTCACGAAGATCCATTTATTACAATCACTCATCATTTGTTTGTTTCATCGTGAAGAGCCTCACCAGGCAACACTACCGCCACTAGCAAATGCGATTTGGCTGTCATTTTCGACCGGCAACTTAGAATTTGCTATCCCGAATACGACTGTCTATGTTATCCGAAGTTTCAACACGGGGAAGAACATCAGAGTATTGATTGGAGAAGTTGAAGCTTTGGCACGTCAACATGGAAACCATTTTGGCAACCAATCTACATCAGACACCCATTCAGACCCAGGCGCAAGGTTATACAGCCCGATTCTCCAATTTCAACTGGCTCCACTATACATTACATTGCGGGCTCTTGAGGGGTCAGACGAAGCCTCAAACGAAGATCAGTCATCATTTATTCTGGATAAAGTCAGGCTTACCAAAAATGAGGACATATTAGAAGCAGCCATGGAGAGGGGCATACTTGCTCTTCATACAATCATTTCATACCAAACTGTGAAAACCTTTGTGCTAAGAGAAATGGACAGCGCCTTGAATTATACTGACATATTCCACGAACGCATTATGGTGAGTGACCAAGCACCAGGAGTTTAGATGATTTTGATTCATTTTTCTTTTTTCCAACGTCTCAACAACCTATGACCCTCCCACAGACAAAAGGGCTGCTCGGAATGTTCTCAGCCTTCCACAATGTCTTTTATGAAGGGCTGATCACACTCCATTTCGCACGGATAACAGGTTTGTACAACGTGACTATGTACAAATGCCACACCACCTTGCCATTGTTCCTCACTTGACACAATTCAACGTTCCAGGTGAAAGCTGCTACCAGGAAAGAGGAAAAAATGCTCTGCAAAAGATGAAAGAATGGACCACACATTCTTCGTGGAACTTCAAGAACAAAACACTTCTAATGGAAGCTGAGATGCACTACACATTGAAGAACTATGACGATGCTGCCATTTGCTATGAGGAGTCCATCAAGGCTGCTCAGGAGCACAAGTTCATTCGAGAAGAAGCCATTGCATGTGAGCTTGCAGGGTGGTTCTTTTTGGAAAGAGAAATGATGGACAAGTCATGTATATTATTTAAGAAGGCCGCTCTTTGTTATAAAAAGTGGGGAGCTTTTGCCGTTGCACGGCGGATCAAAGACGTAATCCAGAGAAGTTTTGATTCAGATGTGTTGGACTTCTGTCGAGCTGATGCAATTACAGTATCCGATTCATCAGGCGCCGCTTCGTCAAGAAAACACACACTGAAATGCTATTTATAGGTAGATATATGTATGCTAATACTGTCAGCCTTGTCAATATAATTATTCTCCTAGAGGACCCGCAGAGTATTATACAATGACTCGGTTGGGCTTTAAAGTGAGGTGAGATCAAATTGGATTTGAACGTGGCATCCTCTAAGCTTAAGATTCAAAACATATCTATTGAAAATGCCTCATCTCTAGAAGATGTGACTCCAAGCTCTCAGTTAAACCCCAGGTAGGTTATCCAGGTTATCCACACAGATTGACAACCTGATAAGGCATGTTCGTGTCTCGGTGTGATGCAATTTCGAGTCCGCCTGCTATTGAATACACCGGGAAGAGCTAATTAGCAAAATTGCCCACTCACGCTCTTGTTGCTCGGAGCATTCCTCAGTGAACTCAGACGTATCTACTCGTATACTGAGTGTGCATAAGTTTTGACGCGAAGAACAACCTGCTTGGCGTACGGAGACTTTTCCTGCGAGAGGGTACAGGAGAGGTCAAGAGCCCCAATATGAGGTTCTGCTTGTTCAAGTGGGTACATGAATCACAGTACTTCAAAAAAGGGACCACACTCACCAAATCACCTAGGTGCGAGAGAAGGAGGCCAAAGAGCTGCTGCCGCTGTTGGTTGTCCTCTTGGAGGACGTCCAGAGCGGTCTTGCAAACGTAATTAGCGTATGCGTCTTCCGCCATGGACACCACAGCAGGTCTGCTTACAAAATTCTCGTCCATGCAATACCCCTGGGCAGGATGGCATTTAATCGTGTGGTGATGAGAGTAATCAATAAACTCCAAAACACCATACTCATGACGTACTCACATTTAGCATCTCCTCCACAATATCGCGACGCTGACTGGCATCGCCGTAGGTCAACATCATCTCCACGATGTTACTTGAGTGTTTCTGTGTTGACAGCCGCAGCACGTTCAAGCGCACGGACTCGAACGCAGCCTCCCTGTCGGACATCCTGCCATGCGCCAGCACGCGCTGCACGACATAGTTACCGTACTCATGCTCGACGAGCGACCCCAGCAGGCCGACAGAAGCAGCTCCCTCCGCACCTGGGATACCAACTACTACGCTGTCTAGGACCCTCGCTCGCTGGGGACCAGAACAGTGCTCGATCAGGCGCTGTACAACACGGCAGCCGTATGGGTGCACACAGAGATCCGAAATGCTCTCTGTGATCTCGTCGATGATAATGCCTAGGCTGCTGAGCAGGAGCTCCCTTGAGGCTGCTTGCTCCTCGTCATCCTTGCCAGCCGTAGGGCAGTCGTCACGGACGAACTCGTTGATCCTCATGATGGACTTTTGGATGACGTGATTACCATTGTGATCGTGTACCAGGTGCTTGACTCTGCCCCTCACGGACGCGACGATATTTGCAACATCAGTCCTACTAAGCGTGTCCAATGCCTTTTGGATGAGACGGCATCTGCAATCAGTAGTACAGTGCAAAAACGGACACATTAAACTTGGTTAGATCACACAGCATGAGGCGCAATGGGACATGAAACAGGTCGTGCATCCAGGTCATGGCGGGTGGACAAGAAGTTGGAACATGGAACTAGATAGTTCACATAAACACCAGAGATGCTAGGAGCAGATTGAAAAGTACCAGGCCATGTTGCTGCTCTTCATCAAAAGTATTTGCTCATTCTACACGTCCTGTGAGGATTGCTGAGTGGCATGATGTGTTGCAAACTGAATCAAACATACCACAAGTAGACAGAACTTTCTGCACTGATATGCACCACAGCAACTGTCTACATGATGCATGAGGTATTGATAGGTATTGATCATGTATTTCGAAGCGCACGGCAGAGAAACCACAGGAGCAAGATACAACGTACAAATATTCACAAATTTGGGACGGGCATCAACCCCGCAACTTCGATCGACTCACCCGTAAATCTTGGTCGACAGACCAACGACGTCTCCCTCCACGATCCTCTGCCCGATCCCGCCGCGCATGTCGTCCGTCCCGCACTCGAGCAATTCCTGGAGTATGTAATTCCCGTAAACGTCGTTCCACAATTCCTCGATGCCGTGCAATGCCTCCTCGTAGGCAACGTACGCCTCCTCGATGTCTCCCGGCGGGACCGACGACGGCGGAGCGCAGATGTTGCCGTTGTTACTGCGGTTCGTCGTACAGGCGCGCAGTCGTCGTTGCACGAACTTGGAACCGTCGCGATCCTTGGCTATTTCGACTATTCGTCCGCGGAGGCTGAGGAGGGTGGCGGCTTCGTCGTACCGGTACCATGGCCTGTCGGGTCCCGCGCCTCCATTATTCCTGTGGCTGCGGTTGTGATTGGAGTTGTTGTTGTTGTTGTTGTTGTTGTTGCGCCTGCCGGTGCCTCCCTGGCGGCGCCTCGAGTTGTTTCCAGAGTGATGCGAGATGTTGTTGAGTTGGCCGTGGTTGTCCGAGGAGCCATAGCTCGAGCTGGAGTGATTACCACGCAAGTCTAGCGAATGCTGGTACTGGTGCTGCTGCGGATGGCCCTGATGATGCTGATGGACGTAAGGCTGGGGCCTGTGGTTATGAGCATAATAAGATCCATGGGATCCATGACTCAAGGAGTGACTAATTGAGGGCATCATAGGAGCCTCCACGCCAGCGTGAGTACCGTGGCTCGAGTGGGCATGATGTTGCCAATCGCCCCCACCCATCTGATAGCCGTGGGTGGGGCTCGGATAGTACGGGCTGTGGGGCATGTGATGGCTGGGAGAGTAGGCGGGACTGTGGTGATGCACGTAGAGAGATTGCGGGGGCGCCATGTGTGGTTGCTGCTGATGATCCAGATGCTCTGGAGGCACGCCCACGCACGATAGAGGGTATCCGTGGCCCAAGCCGCCGGGTGGCGAGGCACGTTCCTGTGAGTGGCTAGCGTAGCCCTGAAGTGATACATAGGCGTGGCACGGCAGATGAAAGTGAGCATCGATAAACAATCGAACCTCTACATAGAGTCGCAGTCCAAGCAAAAAAAGAATCGAAAGAAAGACAGATATTCACCTCATGAGACCCCAATGGTGATGGGGGCAAGCCCTGGTGATAAACGGCTACACCAAGCTGGCCTTCACCATAGTCTTGCTCGCCGCCGAGACCATCCTTCGCGCCGAGACCAGCCGCATTGGCGTCCTCGTGCGGGCTGTAGAAGCCGTCGTTCGCCGAGGGCATAGCGAGCGACTTCATATCCTCGCCGCGATCGTCGTATGGGGCCATGGAGAGAAGATTTGAGCGTTGGGCTGGCGCTGGCGACGATGCTAATGGTGGGGACTGCCGAAGCTTCTCATACGAAGAGAAGGTGCAGGGCCGTGGCGGGATGGAGCACGTGCTCTGCCAACTTCTGCCGATCGTCTGGCGCTCCGCTCTGCCTCTCCTTTTTTTGGTAGGTACGTTATGTTACATACAAAGGTGCAATCAAGGAAGCCTTTGCCCGGCCCTTCGCGAGCATGTATGGGTGCTTGCTGCCTGCTGGTGATCTTGGATCTTGTGGGTGAAACTCTGGTGAAACATGCTCTACTCTCTCGCAGTGCGAAAACGTCTCTCTTGCTCTCTCAAGAAAAAAAGGAGCAGTTGATTTGAGTTGATACCATGGTGCCAGCACCAGAAGTGCATACATCACATCAACCATATATATATCTAATAATTTTTTGGTACGCCGCCGGTGGTGATAGAACGGTACATATCGAAGGTTCGATCGAAGCGAATCTATCAGATCCAAGACTGCCCTGTCATTCATATTGAGATCCTACGCGAATAGATTGGATATTTCTAATATATTCGTTCGCGAGCGAAGGAAGTTCAACATCCGATGGTCTCGCACATATCTGAATCAGCTTGGGAATTGGTAACTCAAAAAAGTGTGAGGCGTGAAGCGTCTCGAAAACATGCTACCGTGAGATACCGTGCACACTCATTTTGTACGCAAATCATGGATCACAGCAAGAATAGACCGTTAAAAAGTCGTTACTTGTTTAACTGCCCCTTCTCGTGAGCGCGTGATAAAAGATGCTGCCGAATGACGCTGCGCGAATGACGCAGATGATATCATCTGATGATATCACCCTGCCCCTTTGTATGTCATTTCAACAGCGGTCCGACTCGGAAGTATTGTTTTTTGTATCTCTGTAGCAGAGGTATGTATGTATGTATGTATGTAGATATGTAGGTACAATAGTTCCTTCAACCTCGGACACTTCAACATGACCAGCCAGGCAAAAGTACATGCAGTCGACTGTGGTACCTATGTACCTCTAGAGGTACCCCACACCAGAACACAGGAGTGCATCAGAGTACCACCCCCCTCTCAGAGAGGTAGGGTGCCAAAGGCAGGCCGCAGCATCCTACCAGTGGTGACCGTTGCCGTTGCACTCATGCTCATGTAAGAGTGGGTTCCGATGTGTTTGTGTTCCTGTAGCTACACTGTAGGAGCAACTATCCTCTCCAGATGTACCGTTTGTCCAGGCACGAATGTTGGTGAGGAAGTTGGTGTGAAGGGATTGAGACCAAAGATGGTGAGAAGGGGCAGATGCAGATTCAGATGGGGTTGCTGTTAGCACAACCACAGCGCCACTCTATTTCAGCACAGCTTGTATGAGTATGAGCACAATCACCCTGAGGGAGGGGAGAAATAGGTCGGCATTATTGCATCAGTCTCCATAATTGAATCGACCTAATTGTACCTAGGAGAGAGGTACAATATCGCGGGTAATTAAATGCGGCACACAAACACAAGCGTTCGCGTGCGATCATCGAGAATCGTATTTGTGGCTGACCGACGCAAGCAAAAAAAGGAGAGTTGCGATTGTAGCGTTCCCGCCATGAAGCTCCTACTCTAGTAGGTTTCAGTATGTTTTCTATGTGTCGCTGTAGATCTACAGCGCGCCGGCACAGAATTTGAATACATGTGTGACACTCAGGATCAAACCTAGTCTGCTATGATTATCTATTTCTCCGTCATTGCGGAACCTCACTGGCTTTCATTTGAAAGTAAAATATATAATAATAATAAAGTCGGCTAACTCTAACTGCAGCCCAATATCAATATCAATATCAATATCAATATCAATATCAATATCAATATCAATAGCAATAGCAATAGCAATGGCAATAGTAATAGCAATAGCAATAGTAATAGCAATAGCAATAGCAATAGCAATAGCAATAGCAATAGCAATAGCAATAACAATAGCAGTAGGTGCTAGGTCTATGACAATGAAACCACTGGGACTGGGGGTTCACAATAGCGGAAGCTGACTTTGCCAATTTCAATATCATTAATTTATGTGATGGCATCCTTAAGATCAAACAGTCACACACAGATGGTAATGGTAACATGATGCATGCACGACAAACAGCAATCAAAATCAACATGCTTTAGGTGCAACTGATTTCATCACACGTGGACGAGGTCTCAGTTGACATAACAGATATACTGGGTGGTGTGTTCCATAAACACAGTGTTTGCATACATTCATCCACACATCCGGCTAGAGATACATAATGTCACTGGGCATAAAACAGTCACATGCATGCACAGGATCATCATTCAGCCCAACCATTTGTATCATCGCAAAAACAATTTAGGTGAAAGTAACAAAGTTGGCAAATCAAGATTAAACACACCGTCAAACACCGTCCATATTCCTGCAGCTATGCTCCTGATTATTTTGGCTTCAGGTGTTTCGAACAGTAGTTGCCATCTCATCTCAGTTAGGGCTTTGTGCACCTTTCCTTTTCCCTTTCACACATGGGTACACAACAGATGCAAGATTTGGTACAAAATGTACATTCGTCACCATTTCTAGCAGGGTGAAGTTATTCGGCGTGCTTCTCGGGAAACTGTGGCTTCTGGCTGAAATAGATGCATCAGATGATGGAGGGTCGATAGGGGACTACTATGTGCAAGTGCGCAACCAACCAAATAGCTCTGTCAAATCAATGCACATAGATGACGCATTCGCATGTCAAAATGAATGGATCTTTATAGTACACAATTTAGACAGACTTCAAAAGACATTCGATCATATATTTGAACAAGGATTGTGTATCCAAGGGAACTCTAAACTTCTGAATACTCCACGAAAGCCCCGGCTAGAAGGTGGCACCATACAAACTTGCCGATCTGCAGTCACCCACTAAGCCGTGCCATATCATGGGTTCATGGATACCTTGATGTCTCTAAAGCAGTCCGATTGATTTGGCTAGCTGGGTGGTTTTGGCGAAAGAATTATGTCTTGATGACATTGAGAAATTCGTTAAAAGCATCGTCGTTGTCATCGTCTGATGCTTGGGGAACGGTTTTTTCGGGAAGGGCAGCTTCAGGAACTGGTGCCTTTTCAGGAGCAGATGCTTCAGGTACAGACGTCAACTCAGCACTGAGAGCATCTTCCAGTACAGCTGCAGGAGTCTCCGTCATTTTCATGGAGCCAGCGCTAGCACCATTTTTCTTCTTGTTATTGACCCTTTTGATCCTGTGCCGCCTTCCCATGAGTTTACTGATCACATCGTCATCGTCTGCCTTTCCATTCTTCATGAATAGTACGATGCATGTGATGTCATCCGTCCTTAACTCGTGGTTTAGCCATTGTTTGTATGACTCCTCGAGCAGACGCGTACATGCGTGCTGTGGGTCATCGCACTCGGCGCAGATGTCTATGACGCGCTGATTCGTGAGGAACTCGAAGATGCCATCAGAAGCAATCACAAGGATCTCATCGCCTCTTGTGACTTCCTTTGTCACTATCTCTGGCTCAGCATTCACTCCGAGGTCCTCCCCCACTGTGTCACCCAGGCTCCGCGAGAAGGCCGTGCCTGGGTAGTCATGGTCCTGGCACCAAACACGTGGGGGATCCCCCTCTTCGTCAATTTCAACGCCAAGGTCAACCTCTCCCCAATTATCATGCATGGGGATCAGTCCTTCCATCTGGTCGATGCTACAGATCCTTGCGCCAGCTTTCTTCAGGCGCTCCCGCTCGTCCTTACGGTATGGAGTTTGGTCCTCCGACAGTGGTATCGCAACCAACCTCCCAGCTTTGGGTGTGTAATCCAGGGATTGGGGGTTTCCGTTAGCAGCATGTTCATCCTCCTCTTGTATCTCCATCTTTTCTTCCTCTGCGGGGGTGGAGCCTGCTCCATGGTCATCGCGCACCCTATGCCCTAGTACTGCACGGCTGTCACCAACATTACAAATCGTCATTCTGCCCGCGTGGAAACCCACTGATATTGCTGTTGTCCCACTCAGTGAATCTTTGACCTGATGACGCAGAGAATGAGACATGTCAGATGAAAGGCCAGGTTTGCAATCCAAACAGGAAGTGGGCAGCTGGTGCCTCTCCGTAAGGTTTCTTAAAAAAACACCTTCTTGCAATCAAAAGTATGAGCGGAGAGCAGACCTAACCGAGCCATTGCAACAATACCCACGTTCCAATCCCAAGCCCCAGAGTCCACAATTACTGTTTGGCCAAGAAGTCGAGGCAACAATGGGGAAGCTGCGTGAAAGTCCTTTGTCCAGATACCCTCAAGCTCATGCCACTCTATCCAAAAGCCAGTGGCCTTTGGCAGTGAAGTCGATGAGGGTTAGATCTCCTCAACCATCCCAAGGGGCGTGCTAATGTTGAGCAATCACTTTCCTCTGCGCAAAATAAAGATCCTGCCTCGATGCTATCGCGTACTCAGTGGATATCCCATCCCCTGGTGCATATCCACACTGGCACCTGGCACCCAACATTTGTCCTGAGAACAAGAACCATTTGCCACTGATCTCTCACTCTCTACAGACGAGAGGTTGCTGTTAGCAAGAAAAACAGAAGGTAACCTTGAGACTGAGTGAGGGTTTCCTCACTCATAGGTAATAATTTCCCACGGAATATCCACAAACCCTCCAATACAGCTTCGAGGCAAACCATCCAGGACTGTGTTCGCCACCTTTAGTTTGCCTGACACCATGCTTTGATTCTGATTCTGCCTAATCCCAAAACCAAACCAATTCTGCCAAATCCCAAAACCAAACCAATAAATAATTGTACAAAGAAGATATCCCACACTTTGGCCACACGTCACAACTCAGGTAGGAAGGGATGGGCACGAAAAAACTCACCGATTTGTCGTCGTGCATGGCCTTATTGCAAGTCAAATGAGCCGCCCTGCAAGCCTCCTCGTACTTCTTGACGTCCAAATACGGCCAATTCGAGGGATGGAACGCGTTCTTGGGCTTCTCCACGCCCTTCTTGGTCATCTCCTTGAGCCGCGCGGCGTTCTCGGCAGCCCTCCTCTTCTTGAGCCCCGCCGCGAGGCACGCGGAAAGCTTCTTCTTCGCGAAGCGGGCGCAGTCGTGCCCCAGGTCGCCGTGTCCGTCGTACACGGCGAAGAAGGCATCGCCCTCCCCGCTCGCGAATCCCGTGGGCATTAGCGTGTAGGAGTCCTGATTCTCCTTGTGGGGGTTGTCGGGGTAGTACCCCCTTTGGGTGAGGGCGGCGTAGGAGATGTGGGTGACGGCGTCGTCGTCGCCGCACTTGAGATCTCCCACGACGCAGTCCTTGGATTCGACGGTCCCGCTGATGCGCTTGGCGACCTCCTCGGCCATGAGCTGGCCGGATCCGTTGAGCTTGGGAGCGGCGGGCTCGCCGTTTTGTTGGCGCTTCTTGTTGGCCTCCTCGATGAGGGCCTTGCGCTTGGCCCGGTCTTCGGCGGAGAGGGGGATGCGCTCGGACTTGTCTATGCCGCGACGGGAGCCCATGACGCGCTCGGTCTCGGATATGCCGCCGCCGGCGTCGGTGGATTGGGTGCAGCCCATGTTTTCTGACTAGTTATGTCGGTGATGGCCAAGTGGGTAGATAAGGGGGTAGGGTAGGGTTCGACGCGATTGAGAACTCTGACACTTGCTTGAAATCGCTGCAGTTATTTGGAGGATTGAAACAGTTGGTTGGCACCGAGGATCGAGGATCATCGAATTTTATGGCTTAACGATTTGTTGCCATCAGCCAGAGCTTCTACGAACATATCTTCCTTCGATAGACCTGCATCACATCCAAGTGATTGATTCCATCAATCAAACGCATCTCACTGCCCCCCAGTAGCCCCCAGATACTCCGGGCGGGGGAGATGCATCCACCCCTGCTCCCTCTACTGTCACTCACCAACTCTTGTCCCAATCACAGATTTTATTACCACTCCCGCGCGCGCCCCAGCCGATGAGAGAGCCGAGCCGATGATGATGTCCGCCGGCACCTGCTGCCCGCCTGCCGCTCCCGTCCTCAATAGATAGATCTCAATGAGACAAAGCTGTGCTGCGCCGGTGGTGTTGGTCGTGTTGAGCCCGCCCCGCCCGCCCCCGGCGCCAGATGAGGCCGGAGGCGGGCCGGAGCGAGGGAGAGTCACCATCTGCGGCCGCAAATAAAGGCGCATCATGCTTTCTTGAATGTCATGTTTTTGGTGATGGGTCGACTGATTGCCGCCAAAAATCTACATGAGATTCAAAAGATTCGTCCAAGATTTTGGCGTCTCTGGACGGACCCTCTCGAGCAGGCCCGAGCTTCGTCCTAGAGGCCTGGATCTGCCTGGATTCCAGTCTACCAAAACAAAAAAATATTGAAGAATGTAGATGTAGTTTATGGCGTGTTTTGTACCACCGGCCATCTAGATAGAGGAACCAACCGGAGATATTGTACCAATTTATGCACACATCCACACCATTGATCCACAATTTATTTTCATTTGGGACAAAGAACATTATCTAGGATAGAAATAACGGCAATGATCCGTGTGCACGGGCACGGGGGACAGAGCGGCCCATGCCCATGCTGAAACTCTTCACCTTCACAGTTTGATAGGTGATAATGATAAGAAGAAAAACTTTCATTGACTTGGTGCTTTGAAAAAAAAATAGACTCATCTTCACCCGTGTGGTACTGCTTTAGGGAAAGATATGTATGTTCAATGCATGCACTGTATATGTATCCTCAACCAGGCCATCCCACAGCCATTCATACACTAGCACTAGCACTAGTATGTGTATGTGATCATCTGCCCCTCACCCTCACACTCACACATGGACATGGGGATGAATGCCATGTGCACAGACATAGAACTAGACCCAGGTAACCAAATTAGGCCAGTTTTTAAAAATGTCCAATCTCCATGATGTTTGGCACACATGTTCATAATACTCACCTGAGCTTGTTGCAAAATTCCAAGGAAATCTTAAATTAATAACCTGAACCTGAACCTGAAGTTGTCACAAAGAATTCAGAAAAATTCTGACCTCTTCATATCCAACGGGAGCCTCAAAGTTGTACAAACATCACTACCAAAGATACGGGTGTGTGACTGCTCTGTGTCTGTGGCCATGCTTTTGCATAAGTAGCAAAATCACTCATCATGACGACACAACCACCAATGTTCACAAACAAACAAAAATTGGTTATCGGAGGTGTGTCCGGTACCGGTGCACCTCGCACCTCGTAAAGCACGGGGCACACCAGCTTTAAGTTTAAGCACAATATGAACCACATCAACTACACACTACAACTACAACATTTTTTTACCCGCACATCATGATAAGTGGGATTTGTCATGACATAGAAGGCAAGAAAATGCTTTGGGAAACATCTGAAGGAGGTTATGTGCCAAAAGATGAGGTCAATCTCAATCTGACCGCCTTTAAGAAGATTGTTAATGCAGCAGCTGCAAGCTTCGCGATCAAAAGAGGGACAGATAAAAACAAGCGATTGA
>JALLBE010000168.1:0-24268 GCA_036939795.1 Thalassiosira mediterranea
TTAATTGTGTGTTTGGTCATAATCATAAATTGTCCCCTATTGTTTGTCTACTGCCCTATTTGGCATTAAGTACCTAGGATGTAGATGTATATTTGCTACACTTTGGTTGCTCCTCTACTCGCTTCTGTGCTTCTGCTTCTGCTGTTCTGACTGTGACTTCTGAGACTGAGAAGTGTAGGTATGTAGGTTTGGCTATCTACCATGATGTGCACTCCATGGCATGCAGGGTGCAATCTTGCCTTGAAAGCTCTTGAAAGAACAGTGTGTGATATTTGAAATGTTGTACAGATATTTGAAATGTGGGACATTTTTAAGGAGGTGGAGGATTATTTCAAACGTTGAAACTCCTTCCCCTCGGCTCCCGGCCTCACGCTTCACGCATAATTTCGTCGGAAATGTGTGACATTTGAAATATTGTACAGCTATTTGAAGTGCGGGACATTTTTCATGGAGGTTCGTTGGTGGATTTTCAAACGTTGAAACTCCTTCCGGCTCCCCCTCCCCCGCGGCCCGCGGAACAACGCACAACGCACAACTCCATCTCTGGCACCCCTCGCCCCGCTCCCCCCGTCTCCGCCGCCGGCCGCCACCCCCCTCCCTTCCTTCCTTCGACTCACGGCGTGACTTCGTTCCTACGCCCCCCCTCGCCACATCTGACGGCATGACTGGGCACTTTCTCGCGAGGCCCTCGGCTGCGCGGAAGCTTCGTCAGGCGTGGCGATCCCTGCCACATGGGCTCAGCGGTCCGTATTTTGATGGGCACGGCTGCGAAGAATCCTTCCGCGTAGTCGCCGTGGCGTGTCGGAATCATTATCCTGCCTACGCCGCGTCGTCCGGCCCTTGGGATATCTCGCTTCGCCAGTTATCATCAACGAAAGGGTCCAGCGGGGTCAACGGCGAGTCGTCGTCGTCCGGAAATGACATCGTCGACTCGGCGTCTGCAACGATGCAGTGGAAGCGTGATCACTATCAAAAGATCGAGGACAAATTTCGCACACAACCACTCGCCGGTGATGACGAAAAGAATGGTGCCATGGTAGAGGACTCGATGCCGTCCATGAAACGACCGGACGAGCCGCTTGTTATTGATAACTATGAAGATGTGCAGCCTATGTGGAAGGAAATGGAGAGCCGGGTGACTCGTCGGAGGTCGCTTACGCTAGAGCAGCGCGGGGGTGTTAGCGGTCGGCGGAACGTCCGGAAGAGCGACGAGGACGTTTGGCTGCAAGCAGGTGTCTATGATTCGGACGAGAAGAAGAAGGACTGATGTTTGATGTTGGAAAGATCTTCTGTCGGCGTTCATGTCGTGTTTGGTTGAAAGAATCCGGACGGATCTGCCGTGCCCCGCCCAATCTTGGCCCAACCAATGACACTTTCGACTTTTTTACACTTGGACGCATAGGTATTGGGCACCAGTGGGTTGTGACAGGACTGAAGAATGCAACAACGGCTTTCTGTATGTCGGTTCCAAGAGCCACAAAGTGGATTCTTGTTCCTTTCGCTGGTCAACAAAAGGGAGGTGGATAGAATATCAGTGGTCGCGGCGGTCCAAATGCGGTAATGCATGCCCATCTTGACAAGGCGGGACAACTTTTCACAAGTATCAGGCTTCGCTGATAGCTATCTCTTTCGGCCGAGCACCCCATGTTAATGAGTGTGATAGAAATATGTTATGAATCCGTCCTGTCTGGTCCTATCGTTGGTATTGCATGGCAGACAGGGCTCGCCGCATACCTTTCTCGCTTTGGCGTTATTGTAAAAGATGTCGGCTTGATGCTTGTTCAGACTAGATTTTGGACTATTACAAATTATTTATTGCAGGATTTTCTAGTAGACTATGCCTTCGTCAAACGCCCCATGATACAAGACTGGACCCCACGCCCCCCAGGTGATACGTCCTAGTCGTTGATTATGCTCCCAACTTTGCTCCTTGTCTACTGAACAACAACACTGGCAGGCATATCTTCGGTAGAAATCGCTTGAATCTTCTGCTCTGCCTGGGCCGCAACAGCTGCTTGTTTCTTTTCCGCTGCCTTTGCCTCTGCCATTCGCATCTGAACCCGGGCCTGGCCTGCCGCAAGACGAGCCACTGGGACTCGGTAAGGTGAGCAGGACACGTACGCTAGCCCCAGTTTGTTGAAGAAAGCAATACTCTTGGGGTCTCCACCATGTTCGCCGCAGACCGAGAGTGACATAGCTGGGTTCACGCTCTTGCCCAAGTCAGCAGAGTGTTTCACCATGAAGCCCACGCCTTCCTCATCAATGGTTTGGAATGGGTCATCCTCAAAGATGCCCATGTCCAGATATTTCGGGATGAAGCCATTGGAATCGTCACGGGAGATACCCATGGTCATCTGAGTCAGGTCATTAGTACCATAGGAGAAGAAGGTGCACAGAGATTTTCCGTCCTCGTCATCCTTCAGAGCTGCTATCTTGTCTGAGATGATGGCAGCACGAGGGACTTCAATCATCGTACCAATCTGGAGGAAGAGTATCAATGACATGAGCAGGGTTATGATCAAGAATTCAATTCTAAACAAAAGTGAATACATTACAAGACCCACCTCATAAGGAATATCAATACCTCGCTCTTTGCGGATACGTTCGGCCTCACGCTTAATGATGAGAGCCTGGTTCTTGTACTCAGCGATGCTCCCAATCAATGGAATCATGATACGCGGATGAGGTTTTGCGGTATCAGGCGCCTCTTCCATGAAATCGGCCGCTGCAGACATGATGGCCTCGACCTGCATCTCTGTGAATTCGGGCTTTACAATGCCAAGGCGACATCCGCGTAGACCTAGCATCGGGTTTTCTTCATGCATCGAGTCAATCCTTGCAAGCATGCGCTTCACATCCGTTCCAAAGCCCAGCTCCTCGGCAACCTTTTCATGAACCTGCTCAGGACGTGGCAGGAACTCATGCAGTGGAGGATCCAGGAGACGGATTGTGACGGGCTTGCCATTCATGGCAACAAACAGATCCTTGAAGTCTGACCGCTGGAAATGTTTGATGTGATCGAGATCATCAAGGCATTCCGTGTGGAAGATCCAACGCCTCACGATAGGGAGACGCTCTGGACTGAAGAACATGTGCTCTGTGCGGCACAATCCAATACCCTTTGCTCCGTTGCCTATAGAAGTAGAATGTAAAAAGATGTTATGTCAGAACACTGGCAGTAGTAAGCCTGTCCAGATGAGAAATCCCATAGAACTCACCAGCAGCCTGGGTGGCATCGGGTCCAGAGTCAGCATTGGCCAAAACCTTCATGACTCCCTCCTCTTCATCTGCCCATCCCAAAAGAAGTCCAAGATCGCTCTTGAGTGAAGGTGTCTTCACTTCGATAGTGCTGTTGATCACCTCTCCAGTTGCACCATTAATGCTGATTACATCTCCCGCCTTCAAAACCAACCCATTGTCTTTGAGAGTGACGGTTTCGTTCATCTCACTGACAACAATATCAGAGCAACCACACACGCATGGCTTTCCCCATCCCCGCGCGACGACTGCAGCGTGGGATGTCATTCCTCCACGAGCCGTGAGAATACCAGAAGCTAAGAATTGAAAGAAGTAAGACATGCAATGATTTAGCGTATTGCATGGAATCTTTTAGAACATTGTCATGTGACGAGATGAACTCACCCGCCCACATGCCACCAACATCCTCAGGAGAAGTGGTCTCCCTTACCAAGATCACACTCTCTCCCTTCTCCTTCATATCCTCTGCTTGTTTGGGGGTAAACACAAGCTTGCCGACAGCCGCCCCAGGAGATCCTGGGAGTCCCTTTGCGATGACTCCCTTCGTGTAAGCGGCTGACTTGAGCGCCTCTGGCGAGAACGTAGGATGCAGAAGCTGCTCCACATGAGTTGGCTCCACCTTGAGAAGAGCTTCGCTCTTTGTGCAGATGCCCTCAGCGACCAATTCAGTTGCAATCCTGATCGCCGCCACCCCGGTCCGCTTGCCATTGCGGCATTGGAGCATCCAAAGCTTGCCCTTCTCAACGGTGAACTCGACGTCTTGCATATCCTTGAAGTAGTGCTCGAGTTTGTCAACGTTCTCGAGGAAAGTCTTGTATGCGTCGGGCAATACGTCCTCCATCGTTTTGATAGGTTGGGGCGTGCGGATACCAGCGACAACATCCTCTCCTTGGGCACTGGCAATGTTACAGCATGGGACAACATGAGCAAACATGAACTACAACAACTAATAATTGATTTCAACCTGAAAGACATTGATGAACTCACTTGATGAGGTACTCTCCATACATGACATTCTCTCCTGTGGACGGATTACGGCTGAAGGCGACACCTGTGCCTGAGTTATCCCCCATGTTACCAAACACCATCGTCTGGATGTTCGTGGCGGTACCCAGTAAATTTCTGATGTTGTTGATTTCGCGATACTTGACCGCGCGTGGAGTCATCCAGCTGCCGAAGACGGCCTTGACGCAGGCGTAAAGCTGCTGGAAGGGGTCCATGGGGAAGGTCTTCCCCTGTTCAATGTACACCTTCTTGTACTCGTCGCAGAGCTTCTTCAGCTCGTCGACTCCGAGGTCCACGTCGTTCTCGGCGCCAGCCTCCTCTTTGATCATATCAAACCGCTTCTCGAAGTCTTCATGGGGGATGCCAAGCACAACCTCGCCAAACATGTCGAGGAGGCGGCGGTAGGAGTCCCATGCGAAGCGTTCGTTGCCAGTTGCCTTGGCGAGTCCCTTGACTGTTGTGTCGTTCAGTCCAATGTTCAGGACAGTATCCATCATACCGGGCATGGACACTAGACGAAGGATTATCATGCAATGCGTGTTAGTATATCTGAGGATTCAATATATGCAATCAGCAGCAACGTGTACTCACTGGCAGCGCCGCTGCGGCACGAGAAAAGGAGTGGATTCACGCTGGATCCGAATACCTTTCCCATATCTTTTTCCTGAATGAAGAAAGTAGTGAACCTCCAGTGTAAGTACTCGCATATGTCGCATACAAGTCAGGTCTACTGGATATACTGCAACACTTACGATTCTGACGACGTTGTCGTGAACGCCCTGCCACACCTCGGCCGGTAGATCGCCGTCCTTGGCGTACATCTGGCAAAGAGGAGTTGTGAGCGTGAACCTATGACAAGACAAAGCATTGGAGCATAATGATGTAGCCAAGAGATGATGTAGCGGAGAACACGTTATGAAGTGAGAACGGGGTACTATCACGCCTGCTTTGAGAAACATTTCGAGCCGCACGGAACTCACCCCGGTGGGACGTCGACGCCGATCTTGGACATGACCTGTAGCCCCAGACCCTTCCCTCCCACGATCTGTTTGTCGGGGTCGACGGTAAGCTTGGGAGCGGATCCGCCGAAGGGGTAGATGTGCTTCGAGTTAGACATGTTCGTGGTAGTTCTCTTGCTCGTCTAATCTTCAGAAATATCTTGGCTCGGTTGAGTGTTAGTGTGGTGTAGTGAAATACTTTTGAGTTCGTTGTTGTTTAGATTTTATGGGCTGACGAGGTACCATATCTGGGATACGATATCTTTGCGTCGAAATCGCAATGGCCATGGAATCGGATTGCTGGTCGGATCGAGAAGCGAACACCGGCGATATCATACATCGTACCGCTGGGGGTTGGTACACAGCACACCTCGGCGCATCTTGCCGTTCCTCCTCTCTTCTGACACCAACAAGATGTGGCCACAAGATGATGTGCTCAAATTGCCCAATGTACCTCTCTCTCTCGCTACAAGCGAGCAGCGCGCTACAAGCCTACACAATATTGTGTACAAGCCCCTTGCATGTCTTGACACCCACAAAATGTGAGCATTGGGATTCGGGTTCGCATCCGTACACATCGGCAACTTACATAGGAGTCGCTATTGCCACCTACATGGGAACCAATATGGTACGGGTTGATGGCTCGAGTTCTTTGTAATTTGCGGGAGTACCGAACCTACATACATAACGATGGATATTCCCGCAACCTCAATAAAAATGCGTGGTGCGTGGTGATTGGTCGGTGATGGCACCGGCGAGATGATGGAGTTCGTCCGCTTCGAAAGCGACATCAGTGACATCAACCATGGTGCGCTATGCTATGTTGTACCATAGGTGGCTGGGTACAGAAGCCCATCATCGAATCCACAACCACATCGGCACCATCCGACCATTTGGCTCCGAACTCCTATCGAATCGGAAAGTATTCTCGGGTTGCGCCGGGGCGGTGCTGTCGGTCGGCTTGCGTAGGAAGATCCTCTCGTCTTCCGGTTTGCCTCACAGATCACAGATTGCTCCACAAAATCGACTCCGAGCGACCATGATTCGCGGCCTCCTGGCATCCTCTCGGGCGGCCGCAGCCTCCGCCTCGACCTCGGCGGGCGGGGCGTCGGCAGCCAGATCCTCCAACATCGCCGCCATCCACGCACGCGCCGCCGCCGGGTTCCAGTACCCCCTGGCCGCACCCAGACCGTTCTCGGCCGCGCCATCCGACGATGACGACGCCGTGGCCGCCGCCTCCGCGGATCCGCCCCAGCCCCCTCCCATCATGAGGAAGGCCAAGTCCGAGCGCGAATCCCTGCTCGAATCTTTGCCGGTGACCTTCGCCGATATCTCTCGCGCCAACGTCGCCATACGCTCGGGCGTGCGTCGCACCCCCTGCGTCAAATCCTACTTCCTCTCGGAACTCCTCGGCGCGAACATCTTCCTCAAGACCGAGTTCCAGCAATTCACCGGCTCGTTCAAGGAGCGTGGGGCGCGAAATGCCATATTGGCGCTGCTGCGGGAACTGGGAGAGGAACGGTTGCGGGAGACGGGCGTCATAGCTGCGAGCGCGGGGAATCACGCGCTCGCGCTGGCGTATCACGGGAAGGATCTGGGGGTGCCGGTGACGGTGGTCATGCCCACGGTGGCTCCGCTAGCGAAGGTGGATAAGTGCAAGGTGAGCTTTCGGCGGAATATGCGTGCGGGTGTGACACCCTCTGGACCATTGCAACAGCACAGTACCTTTGTAGCCGAGGAGCTTTCCAAGTCTATGATGATGTGTGCTCAGGTATGGTGTCTATCAGTCGACGTATGGTATGGTACCCTCGCTGATTACAACTGCAGCATACTTCTGCAACGTGCAACTTCACAAACAGAAATGATGTTGTCAAGTCTATCTGTTTGGCCGTTCGTTGCATGACCTTTGACTATCTTCGATCTATAAAACGCTTCAATCCTCATGGCCTAATCCGAACTTGTGCTTTTATTTTATTTATTCTTCGTCAAGAAATTTGGCGCCAAAATTATTATCAAGGGTGCACACATCGGAGAGTCCAAGGAATATGCCGAGGAGCTCATTGCAGCGGAGGGTCTCGAATATGTAAACGGGTATGATGACCCACCCATCGTCGCTGGAGCGGGTACCATGGGCATTGAAATCATTGAGGACGTACCATGCGTTGATGCTGTTGTAGTTCCAGTGGGCGGTGCCGGCTTGATCGCTGGGGTAGCATGCGCAGTGAAGACGCTTAAACCCGATGTCAAGGTGTACGGAGTGGAGCCCCAGTTTGCGGCCTCGTACACCGCGGCGCTGGAGGCTGGTCGACCGGTGCCGGCTGCGGTGACCCCGACTCTGGCTGACGGTCTAGCGGTGCCCACGGTAGGACCTCACGCCTTTGAGGTTGCTCGACACTACGTAGACGAGTGCGTGACTTGCACCGAGAAGGAGGTGAGCCTTGCTATACTCAGATTGATAGAGAATGAAAAGATGGTAGTGGAGGGTGGTGGCGCGACAGGGCTGGCGGCGCTGTTGCCGGGAGCACAGCTGGACAGGCCAGAGCTGAAGGGAAAGAACGTCGTCGTGCCCCTATGTGGTGGCAATATCGACACCACAGTCTTGGGTAGAGTATTGGAGCGTGGATTGGCGGCAGATGACAGGATGAAGAACTTTGTGGCTACTGTGTCAGACCGTCCGGGAGGAATTGGCAAGCTGACGTCGCTACTTGGAGACCACGGAGCGAGCATCAAGGATATGTACCATGAACGCGCGTTCCTGCATTCAAACATCGATCACGTACATGTGAAGGTCGTGGTGGAGCTGCAGGGGACGGAGCACGCGGAACGGATAGAGAAGGTGCTGGTGGAACATGGGTACAATCCTGTGTTTGACGACGCAAATACCAAGAAGATGATTTGATATTTGGCAGTATGGTATATTGGCAGCATCAAGAAGTATTGAACGGATGGTTCCATAGGCACCATACCTGAGGAATAATTCGGCACACACTATGCTCGGTGTTGCTCGATGCAGAGGTGGCAAAAGGATTGGTTGTTAAGTACCGTTTGAGATCATGTGAAGGGCAAAGTGCTCAGGCCGAACTAGGTCTTGGGATTGAAGCATGGGCCTCGTGCCTTGTTGAAATGTCCACCAAGTCCTGGGCTCCTCTGTACCGATGAGGGCGTAACTGTACATAATGCATCTTAGTTAGTGTAGGACCAGCAATAGCGGGAAAGGCAACATGTTGCCAGCGTCACGATGAAGACGCTTGAATTTAGTGCTATCGTTTTCTTCTTGTGTAAAATGGATGGTGATCCATCAATTTGCTAGCTGAGGAATGGACCGATTCCAAGTCAGAGATATCGCCACTCTTGTCGTTATCGATAGTGCCTACGGGTGGAAGCGTGAGCATCGGGCCGCCCGATACGTCCCTGTCGCAATTGCGTAAAGTTATCTCACCAAACAAAGGGCCTGAGAAGAGACTTTTCATTACTTCTTCGCCGTCCTTTTGGCACTGCAAGTATACGGCCTTATCGTCGATGCTTTCTGCGTAATCTGAAGCTATCGTGGAAGAGTCATCCTCGGGATCTTCCGCTGATCGGCCTCGCAGGATCGGGTGGTTGCTATGTTTCTGTCTGAATCCTCGGAGGAGTTTCTCTATTTCGCGCGGTAGAAGAATGTTCTTCATCGATGCCATTCTTTGTGCCGTATTGCGGCGCTGGGGCTGGTATGCACGCTGAGTCCTGAAACTCGCAACGCTTCGATGGGTCCTGAAGCTCCCTAAGCTCTCGGCGTCACTATCTCCTCGCCTTCGTCCGGTGGACTTGGCCTTCCGGCTCGGACTACCGCTCCTTCTCTTCTTGTCATAGTCGGATGATCCGATCGGCTTCGAGAGGTACGGCGAGGACAGGAATTCAGGAGCTATGTTGTACTTTCGATTCCTTCCGACCCGGGAGCTCGCGACCGAGTTGGACATTCTTCCTAGTGGACCGATACCTGTTCATCCGAGGCTCATCGCATCATCCCTCTTCGCGATGCTCCCGAGCTAGGTCCGAGCTGGTCCGAGCTCTGCTGTTTTGCTCGGAGCAACAACGCCAACGTATTTTGCATGGAAAAACAACAAAAACCCGTACATCTTGCCATAATCCAGCAATAACCAGCCATTATCTCATAAGACGACGTCAACAATAAAAAAACGCCTACACATACCACTTTGAATTGACACCGACGATACCAACGATGAAAGAGGGCAAGGAGGTGTGGAGGCATTGCCTCCCTGCCTCACTTTCCATGGCATTCGTACTGGGGAACATTTGCGATCATCGCTACCATGCCACGAAACGAAAGGAAGAAGACTGACATCCCTGTTCCAGAGCCGAGGCATCGGGTCGGTCCCAAGGGGGTAGTATCTTCTGGAATCTCCTTCAGGGACCTCCCGCCGCCGTCGCTGGACGAGATCAAGAAAGTTTGCGAGCACTACCAGCAGAAATGTGCGGGCACGTACAATTCTCTCTCCTCGAGATACGTTTATCAAATGGCGACCGAGGTCGAGGGTTTGGTTGACGCGATCAAAACGGGCGGCTACGATGTCAGCGAGGGGTCTCTTTCCACGATGGAGGGCCGTGAGTTTGACCATGCTCGCCGAGAGGACGTGAGGGACATTCGTACGAAGAAAAGGCATTCAGCCGGCAGCCGTTCCCGGCGCGATACCGAGACAACAAAGGCGAGTTCAGTCACTGGAAGCCACCTCCCAGCAGCCCGACCACGTACTGCATCAGCAGCTCGGAGACCAAGCCACTCATCGTATGGGAGAAGAACCAGGGAATTTCCTCTGGACAACGTCGACGACATGACCGCGGATACCTCCGTCGATTCTCCGTCTCCAGTGAGGCCTCGTAGCTATAGCCGCCGTCGTTATTCTCCGCCACCAGCGAAACATCGTAGCTCCAGCCGCCGCAGACGCAGGCATGCCGGTTCCTTGGCACACATGAACTTGGAAGAGCAAAACGAGGAAGTCTTGCGCTGGCTGAAGGAGGAGATGGAGCGAAGTCAGGCCCTGATCAGCCGGTCTAAGCAGTTGCACGACGCCGAGCTCGTCAACGCGAAGAGGGAGGTAGAAAAGGTGAAGAAAGCGGCCAAGCTGCTCATTAAAGAAATGCATAAGAAGAGCAAGGACAAGGCCGCCAAGTCCGAAGCAAACGCTGATGCCGAGAGGCGTCGTCGGATGAAAAGCCAAGAGGTTATCGAGAGCTTGATACACTCTCATTCTGCACAGATTGATCTACTAAAGAAAGGACTCCGTCATGGTGCACGTGATGTGAACGAATGCTTGAGGGATAGAAGGAAGATCTACCCTTGGGGTGAACTGGAAGATGACAGAACAGACGTTTCCTTCAGTCTCTCTGAAGCTTCTGATCTCACCAGTATCCTCGATGACTTGGCCGAAGAAGCTTACCAGCATTCATGTTGCTGACCGCTTCCTTCCCATGTAATTCGGATTTCTCTGATGCTCGTGTTGCCTTCATTGGATGGAGACAACCACGTGCCTTGAATCCATTAACTTGGTTTATGTTCATTAGTACCATAGCCTATTTGTATCAAGTAATGTAACACACATCAAGTCTCCAGCACATCCCTTTCACGGCTTTACATCGTCAATTGCAGAGCTTTCAATGTCAGGATTTGGCTCGTCTGAGCCTTTCTGGTTGCTCGGATTGGGCTTTGAGTCTCCCGAAGCCGAAGCTGCTGGCAGGTTCTTTTGCAATACCTCTTGGTCTTCATCTTCCAATTCCTCGCTGTTCAACAACTCCTTCACTCGGCCCACCACCTTCCCCAGTAGCTTTGGTCCGCGCAGCAACCCAACTGTGAATGCCTCGGTCACTCCCAGCGCCGAGTCTTTGTCCATTTCCATCGGCCTCCTTTCGTCCAGGAATCTCCTCAGGCTGAAGAGTCTCTCCTTTTCCTCATTCTTCAGCAATTCCCAGTCCTCCACGGCCTTCCTCTCCACCTCACTGAGTCCACTCTTGATAGAGGCATCCTTTGGCCTCACTAGCTTGCCTTCGTTGGCCTCTCGATCCTTCACCCGCTGTCTCTCAGCCCTGATGATGTCACCTACATACCGCTCGAACTCTCCCAGCGGCCCCGGCACGTCGATGGGTCTGACAGCCTCTCCACCCCGCTGCCGTGACTGGTCCATGCGGAACTTTTCCGACTCGATGATCCTACCCAGGGCAAGGACCGCGCGAGCCTCAGCCTCTCCGAGTGGTCCTGGAGATTTTGAGTCCTTCGGCCGAATGGTCCCTGAACGCACCCTCTCCACCTCTGAGTCTGTGATCTCGCCCAAGAATTTGATTGCCCTGCGCTCTAGATCAGAGAGTGGCCCAGCCTCATCGTTTGGGGATAGATCTTTGGGTCGGATGAGTTCCCCATCAGATTCAGCGATTAATTTTGCACGTCTCCCCTCCTCTTCGATGACTGATGTGAGCCATTGCACTGCTGACTTCTCGGCCTTGCCCTACCAAATCAGCAGGATTGGTCCGGTAAAAATCCAATTCCAAATTCACATATCATATTAGCCCCAAATAAAATATGTATTGATATCATGAGCACAGAGAAGTACATGAGTATTCAAAGAGAACAAAACAAACTAAATGACCCAATATATCACACGCTTACGCACCAGCGGGCCGCGCCTCTCATCGCCCGCGTCCATGGGCCTAGCATAACTTGGATCCTCCCCCATCATTCGTGCCATCCATTCCTCCTCCATCCTATCAGCCTCATTCTTCTTGAAGAGAGCCGAGCGCCACTTGTAGTCGATGAGGCTCAGGGAGGCCACGTCTTTCAGGGCCTGTTTGAAAATGTCCCGCTTGCGCCTCTTCGCCTGCACAGTGTACGTAGTATGTAGAGATGAAGTACATGTGATATAAATTGTGAGCAGAAGAATGGTGAGTACGCGAATGTTGGAATCGCACTTGGATGAAATCCATTAAATTATTGCACATCTACCGTCGGCGTCCTCACCGAAGTATTTTCCTCGTCGCTGAGAGCCAAGCCCGCGGTTTTCTCCTCGACGACGGCATCGATCACGTCGTCTCCGCTCGGCTGGGCCAGCAACCTTGATTTTATTAATATTTCATTAGGGCGCGGTGATATAATATCATTGTCTGTTACGAAGAAAGATCGCGGTGTACTCCGGACGAATATCCCTCCGCTGGTCAGGGAAAAGCCCTCGACGACTCCGTTTTGGGGGCAGAGCGCGACGGCGTAGAGGCCGAGGCCCACGGCGGCCGCGGGAGCGATGGTGGAGTCCAGTCTCATGGTGGTTCTGCCCTGCTGTGGTCGTTGATACCGTCGATACTGAATTATGAACGCCGTTGCCGTTGTTGAAAGGATCTGCTTCCGGCGCTCGCGCGCTGCTGTCTGCTGTGCATGCCCGCTTTGCTTTTTTTGCTTGCTTGCTCATTGTTGCCTGAAGTTGCCTGAGATGGTGCGTGACGCCAGTCAGCTGTCGCTACTTCACAGGTGCATGTGAACTAACAGGCATGTGAACCACGCGTGCCAAACGCGTGCTTTTGTTCCTTTGTGGATGATATTGATTCCGTTGTATGATTTGTACCAGGCGAATGAGGCGGGAAGTGGGTGCGGTGATGACGTGGAGGATAATTCACTGTCGTATCAGCTGTCGTAGGCCACGTATGATATACCCACTTTGTATCCGATTATCGCAGTTCTCGCGGTTGTATCCAGCCATGAACATTGGATTGCGTCATTTCGTCGTCACTCATGCCGCAGTCACGATGACGTCATAGATCACCGATCTTCATCCAAGATCTTCCGGCCGTCATGTCTGCGGGCGCCCCCTTTTCGCTTCAAACCTGTTCGTCTCCTTCCCTCTTTGCAATATCTGCAATGGCGACGTCGTCGTCGCCTCCGACGCCGCGTCGATCGTGGTCACCGCCGCAAGAGTAGAGGTGATCGCCTGACCGAGTGCACAGCGCGAGGAGGAGGTCAGAGCAGTGCAAGGCGGGGTCGGCGCTAGTCGATTGTGCTGTGAAGCATAGGCAGCTCGACCTGCGATCACCTTTGCCCTTTGCCGGTCGGACGGAGAGTTCGGATCGAATTACCTCGCAGCTGCGCGACGTTCGAGTTCAGAATATCTTGCGACTATGAGGTCTTACCGAAGAGGGGCCGTAGCAATGCTATCGGTGCATACGGTGGCACTGCTCTGCACCGAAGCTTTCCAGCCCTCTACCTTCGTTCCCCGAAAGCAGTCGTTCTCCACTGGACAAGGCCGGACAGAGAGATGCATATCATGGCGTCACTCGCTGGTAGCTTCGAGGCAATGCGAAGGCACAACAGTGAGCACTCGGCTGGAGATGACGCCGCCGTTGATACAGGAAGACCTGAACGGTGACGCGGTCGCCAACGGCGACGCAGTCACCCCAGAGCTCGTCACAGCTGGCTCCATGCCCGTCACGGTAACTCCCTCCACCCGACAGCTTCCCACGAACTGGCTTGGCGAGAAGACCTACATCCTCTTCACCGCCTCGCTCATCGGGGTCTTCACGGGAACGAACATCGCCGTCTTCAAGACGGCGGTTGAATCCGTCAGAGAAGTGCTCTATGGCGACGGTGTTGTGATCCCATCGGTCGTTGGGAATGCTGGTGGCGAAGAGATTGTCGACTACACTCTTAGGTTGAGCGAGACGCTGCCACTTCCGCTTATTCCAGTGATTGGCGGTTTGCTCGTGGGAGGTTTGTTGAAGTTCGGAGGCGAGATGCCCCCTGGGCTAAGAGATACGATGAAGGAAGGTGAGACCTATTTCTTTCTTGCATTATGCAAGTATGTATCTGAGCATTATTTCAATGTTGTTCACAACTTATGCACAAATTCATGTTTGAACAGTCGACCTGGACTCCATACGGGCTTCGGACGCCACCCCGCCCCCGGAACTGGTGACCTGCACGAAGGACATCCCTCCGCCGACCGAACGCAACGACTTCGCGCGCTTCACTCGAAAAGCCCTCGCCGCCACAGCTACTCTGGGGACCGGCAATAGTCTCGGTCCGGAGGGACCATCCGTTGAGGCGGGAATGAGCCTCAGCCGCCTCCTCATGAACAGCGATATCTTCTCGAGGCTGGCGTTTGTGTTCGGTACGCTCGAGGACAACGATCTGAGCGAGGTCGAGAGGGTGAACAGGAAGGTGAAGCGCGACAGGCTGCTGCTGGCGTGCGGTGCCGCAGCAGGAGTGAGTGCGGGTTTCAACGCTCCCCTCTCGGGAGTTTTCTTTGCGTTGGAGATAGTGCAGGGCGCACTGGAACCGATCAAGTTCCCTCTGAAGTCAGTGGATGGCGACAGCGAAGATGGGGGCAATGTGCAGATGGCGTCCGTTGGGGGAGAGGCGCTCGCGCTGCAACAGATCAACATCAGCGCGATTCTATTGGCGTCGGTTGTGTCGGCGCTGACCATACAGCTGTTATTGGGAAGTGAGCTCGCCCTGCGGCTCGGTTCGTTTGATTTCAAGAACCCTTTGGGAGAGCTACCCCTGTACCTTGTGTTGGGCGCCATGTCGGGTCTCACTGCTGCCACCTTCACAGGGGCGGCACAGTTCTTGAAGAGCGTATTCGACGGCGAGGCGGGTCCTGAATTCATCCGAGAGACATGCCGATCGATTCCAAAGTACTCCAAGCCAGTTGTTGGCTCTTTTTTTACTGGTATGGTTGGAGTTTTTGTACCACAGGTCTTATTCTTTGGCTATGAGACTCTTAATGGATTGTTCTTGAACAACAACATGGCCACCGAGTACCTCTTCGTGCTACTTGTGGCCAAACTGCTGACGACTGCAATTTCGGCAGCAAGTGGTAAGTAGTGTGGAATCATACGCAATTGAACAGCAAGAAGTGGGATGTGAATCTTCTGGCCTCACTCGTCGATAAACCTCCTCCTGCATATGTAGGTCTTGTTGGCGGAACATTTGCTCCATCGTTATTTCTGGGCGGTGTCCTGGGAGCTGGGTTCCATAACGTGATCTCAGATTCTCTCCTGGCTTTGTCGAGTTCAAACCCTGAATTATCAGCGTATCCCATCTTTCAGGGTATTTCTGGTCTTCCAGCGTTTGCCATGGTTGGGGCTGCGAGCGTCTTGGCTGCACTGTTCCGGGCACCTCTGACGGCGAGCCTTCTGCTGTTTGAGTGCACGAGAAACTACGATGTCATCCTACCCTTAATGGCCTCGGCAGGTGTAGCTTCGCTGACAGGAGACATTGTTGAAAAGTGGTTGGACGAGGAACAGCGTGAGGTTGATCCCGTGAGCTGGGGTGACTTGGCAACTAGAATTTATGATGAGGATGCTGATGACGATGTAATATGCATCACTCCACCGGATCGAAGCTCAAAATAGTAGGATAGGATCGTGGTGTGGCGCTGCGAACTCCGGCTGAAATGGCTGTTGGTGAATTGTACATATGAGGAGCTCATTTTGCGTGTGCCTTCGTTGGTGCCACAAGAACTACTTCGTCACTTGCGTTGCGTTGCTCAAGGATATTTGAACTGAAACTCGTACGATAGAACTTTTTTGCAACATATCACTTTTGCATAAGACAGCTTGCTTTTCACATGTATGTACTGCAAGTACTCAAGTCGTATCACCTGTTTGCTTTTGGTTTGTTCAATACGTATTGTCAAATACCCTGCTAATATGTTATTTACGACATGCTGACAACGTGGTTCGATTTTTACTCTCCTTGAAGGTTTGCCCGACGAAGATGCCAGCCATAAAGGTGCCTCGACTTCATATCGTCGGTCTGCCTGGGGGTTTGACCTTTCTTGGGGCGTAAATACTTTCGTAACATCAGTCATGCAGCACAGAAGCGGATCTATTCCAACACCCGAACAAGCACTCGGGTTTGTCCTTATTGCACCCATAATTGCACGAGTTTTGGTTCGATTTTCAAGTCTTGCACGCAGTGGCAAGGTCGCCTCTCAATGTGCTCTCAATGTTCTCCTCACCGGGGGATACGCAGCGTTATTGAACAAACTGAACAAGCACTCGGGTGGTTTGCTAATTTTCTTCAAGTTGTTGTGACTCCTCATTGCCTTGTTGGCTCATTTTCAATCTTGCCAGCAACTGCTGGCCCTCAGTAAACTCATAAATGAGAAAGCGCACGGTATCAACATCACGAGAATTCAAAGACATGGTTAAATACAACCGATCCGCACTTGCTTTTGTGCTAGCAACAGGCACGGCCTCCCGGGGTCGTGATGATTCCAATGCTGTTGCTGCACATGTCATCCAACCAGGGGGTACATCTCATGTACAAAAACGTGGCGGTGAAAGCATCGGCGTCCTCGGAGGGCAGGATGGCATGTTGAGGCGCCTAAAAGTCGCCTCCAAGAGTGCTGACATTGGAATCCTTGGGCGCCGGATGCAAAGTGCTCAAGGGATGGGACAGGGGCAGAAGCAGGGGGTCTTGAAACAGGGTGACAAAGACCCTAATGGAAGGGCAAGGGGCATATTTGGTGAACCTGGCGGTGGCCCAAGTGATCCAACTGCTAGTCCGACGGTGAGTACATGATGCCGGCCTTCCGAGCGAGCGAACGTGATGTGATGCGGCATTCGCTAACAAGTATATGTTTTGGACTACAACCTCTTCTATGCACAGGTGGCGCCAACTCCTGAACCAACAACAAGCCCAACTGAAGCTGTGAGTGAATGCGTCAAGATCACATTGGCAAATGAGAAACACACGAACCTCATCGCTCATCCAAACATACTTTCACCCTCTTTTCACCTTCTACTGCAGTGCAATCTGCCTTCCTGTGAGGGTGCTTATGCTTGCGACAACGTGTTTGGCGAGCTAGATGTTGGCTGTGGATCTTGCATTTTCACTAATGCCTGCCAGGAACTCAACGGTACGTGCTCGAAGTTAAGGAAACAATCGATTCAGTCGGGTGACGCTTCCTAATGAGCATTCTTGGTTCCTTACTTCTTACAACGCACTCTAGGCATTGTCGGAGACGGATCCTGCGCTGGGGGAGAGACGCGTTTGAGCCAGGCAGGGTTCTCGTGCGACACCCTTATTGGAACTGTCGGCAGTGGATCATGCAACTATTTCAAGGCGTGCGAAGAGTTTCATGGTACTATTGGAGACGACAGTTGCAATGGCTACAGGGCATGCATGGGTATGGCAGCCAACTTGAACGTCGGTGACGGTAGCTGGTAAGTGCTCTTCCTTCATTTGTGCACAATTTAATCAATGTTTCCTCGCTCACATTGTGTAACTATGATCAATCCCAACGACAGCAATGGCTCATTCGCATGCTACGGTATGCAATCGGGTACGTTTGTTTAGGCTCATTCCTTCCGAAAGATTTGCGTGATGGCAAACTCATTACAAACTTTATCTTTCTCTAGACGTCCCTGACAACTCATGCAACGGAGACCAGATTTGCTGGGGGTAATTGGTTGATGTGCATTGTGCAATCATTTCGGAGTCATTTGTTCATGTTATGGCGGTTCTTTCGTGCAGTGATGTGTATTGTTAGGTTGAGGTGATGGAGTCGGGATTGTATCGTAAATAATAAAGCCCCGCGTTAAGGGATTCAAGCAACGCTGTTGAGAGTGAACATTCAGTAGACCAAGGAGAACCTTGACACTCGTTCGGGCCATGTTGCGATTTTTTGTACCATATCAAGTGAAAGTACCGCGCACCATTGTTGGTAACATCGAACATGGTATCACCGGTGGTGGTATCGTCAGTGGTATCTTGGTGGTATCGTCGGTGTTACCAATCTTCGGTGGTATCGTCGTCGATGATAACGCTGGCAGTGGCGTCGACCGAGCGTCCCGGTGCCGGGGCACCAACAGCTGCCAGCAGCACCAGGCAGTATCTTTTGGTGGTATCCTTGGCAGTATCAAGTATGTAGCAAAGGAAGCCTTCTCAAATCAAGGTCTAATGTCGCATGTAATCAAAGTGACATAAAACTGAACCCGCTTCTGAGGTGCAACCACTGGTGCAACAGTGCCAAGAGTAAAAACGCAAGACGCACCCTGCTTCGGTCGTCTTCAGCCGTCCTCGAAACTCACTCACGGCTCTACAAGCTTGGCAAGGCTCGACCGGTATGAGTTGATCCAGCCATAACCACGCTAAAATCCTATCCCTCTTCCGTTGCCTGATCATTGTGTATCTATCTCTCGGCTTGATCGAGTAGGCATCGCCACGATCGCACATCTTTGGCCACGACGATACCTCGCCATCCAACATGGAAGATAAGCTACATCCAGCCGCTGGGGTCTTCCTGAGCGTGATCCTAGATGAAATCAACGAAGAAAATACCCAATTCCGCGACGATGTCGCCCGCCTCCAGCCTCTCCTGGATAACATACAGAAGGTCGAGCTGGTCGCCTCGATCAACGAGGAACCGATTCAAATGGTTCCTATGGTCTTCAACGGGGATGAGGGGCGTACCCCTGCTGATGTTAGGCGAGAAGTTGTGTCTACTGTGATGTTGGGAGATGGAACGATCATTGGTGAGGGTGACGCCGACGATAGGTTGGTTTTGCCTGTTGCAATAAACAACAATTACACCATGCTACTGTGCAACGTGACCGGATTCGCGGGGGGCATCGGTCTTCGCATGGCAGGCAAGAGCGTCGGCTGGTTCCCCAGGACCTACCGCAGGGGCGAGAATTTTACGGGAGACTTAATGAAGTCATCCACCTTCGTGGAGGTTCTTGACGATGATACTGTCCAGCTCACCATTTTTGTCTCGGAGCATGTATCGATCCAAGGTACAGTCACTGGTTTGAGCAATGAGGATCTTGTCGTGTTGAAAGAGACTGGTGACAGCGTAAATAGGAGTATTGGGGCGACGATTGGGAAGTACCTAGTACCCCACTTCTCTGGAGTGCAGGTTCATCCCAAGTTCAATCCAACTTCGATTGAGATGCACTTGACGCCTTCTTTGAGGGAAACTCTAAGTATGATCGGACAGGTGAACTCTTCAAGCCAAGCCCCAGTGGTATCTGGCGACATGATATCATCGTCAGACCAGTTGCGCCATCTGAGCATCTCAGCTCTTGGTGATGCAAAACACAAAAGGACTCTCCGTGAGAACTTTGTCCTCAAGCTTCAGCGAAATGCTCTCGGGGTGATCAAAGAAAAGATAATGGAAGTAGAAATCAGCCACCCAGGCGGCAACATGAGTTTACTTCTCGAAGAGGGCGAGTTAATTACTGACGAAAGGGGCACCTCTGTTTGGCACATAGATGTGTTTGACAAAGAGGGTTCAACCATGGTATTCAATGACGTCAAAAACTCTGCACTCTCCTTATCAGGGATACAGATGAATACCTCTGACTTGCTCCGTTATAAACCAGAAGACCAGGGGTTGTGTTTCTTTAGTGACCAAGGGTTTGGAATACACATCTTTTATTCCTTTGGGGTCAGAGTTACCGGTTTCTTAAACTTCAACGAGCTCCCTGTTCTACAAGAGGAGAGGGAAGAAATCATGACTGAATTAATCGCCGGCTTGCCCCAGAGACTGCCCGTAGCTTATAGTACAATGATGACGATGACAGATGCCGACGGTGACTCAGTGCCACCGTTTCCGCCTGAGGTTAAGGTGAATCTTGTTCAGGTGCAATTTGAACTACCAGTAATTGAGAGTGTCCTGCACCTAGTGGGATTGGGCGATGAGCTGAATGACAACGCAGATGATGTGGCCTAGAGAAGATACGGGTCCTCTTTATGCAGGAAAAGCTGATGTGTCGAATGCTGTCGAGTGCGTTCTGGAGTGTTTTTAGGATGTTACCGAGCGTGTCATAGAGCGTGTGATACAATTCTCCGTTGGTTATCCAATGTGTCAGAGAGCGCATGCAAGTACCAACCCTTCATAAATATTTGATCAATGCATACAACCTCCCGGATCCCTCTCCTCCGGCGATGAGACCTCAGCCCCCTCAACCTTATCTTATCGCCCCTCAATCTGTCTGATCACCAATCTTGCTCAATCAAGGTTCTGCTCCAATCTCGAGACTTAGCCTTGAAGCGTGAAGCAACTTGAGAGATGTCAGAGTTGAGAGAGGCCAAAGTGGAGAGACCTTGCCACACCGTGTTCCCCAGCTTGCCACTTTGGACTTGGACTTGGCTGCGCTCGATCTCTGATCCTTGCTCTGATCAAGCTCTGATGTGGCTGGATCGGGCCTGCTATCATAGCTCGCTCCTGATCGTAGCTCCGAGCGAGTTGAGTCCCGCCTCGAGAGAGGTACCATATCTTGACGCGCGTAATATATTATTGATTCCGTGGTACCATGACTTCAACTTCTTGACACCTGATGTCCATCAGCCATCAGCCATCAGCCGATCATTGCCACCCAATAGATAAATTTGATCGCTGAAATAAACTGATTTCGTGGGCGTTTGAATGTCAACGGGGCTTTCGACATATATTTCGACGGGCGCCCGTCACCTAAAATACGAGTACCTCTGTATTTTTGTGCGGGCGACGGGGGAATGCCATTCAAGATCAATGTTGCCTCAACTCTCTGTAGCCGTGCTCTAGCTTTGATCTTTTCACGATCTTTTTTCGAATTTATCCCCGTTCATTCTTCCCTGAAGGGATAAAAAGGAAAATGTTCTTGGCTTTTCTTACTAACTTTATAGATAACAAGGCACATACAGAAAATACAAAAATTATTTTACTGTCCTCTCGTGAATTAATTTTTGCATTCTCACTGATCGCGATCAGATTTATTTATTGGGTGGATTGCCATTTCCTCATTTCCGATGTCCGATGCGTCCGATGAGGCGCAGCTCTAGCAAGCGCATTGTTCCTCATAATTTTACCGCCGCAGCGCCCCGAAGGAGGAGGAACAACCGGACGAGATGAGCCCCAACGCAGCCGCCGCAGCATCGGAGCAGTGTCCGCTCGTCGGCCCGGAGCCGCCCCTGAAATCGTCGAACGTGCCCGTCGACAAGGACTCGCTTCTGGCTGATGACGGTCTTCGTCCGAACCGTCGGCCTCCCGCGAGATCGGCCTCGTCGGCTCTCACCTCGCCCACGGCCAGCACCATCACCAACAGCAGCGGCAGCGAGTATTCAGACGATGATGACGAGGAGGCGGTGTCGGCCCTCGATCATTGCAATGACGTCGACCAATACTTCACCGCATCCCACGTCGCACGGGCCGACGCTCGTGCCCGAAGGGTGAACGAGACTCTGAATCTCAATCTCGGAATGCCGATGGATCTCACCATCCTCGCCAGGCGGGACGGGAACGCCGTGGCGGATGACGCCGGACCCGTATCGAAGGTGCTCCGTCCTCCCATCCGTCTACTCATTCATCTGCTCGACAAATTGCTCGCGTTCATCGAGGGCCCTCTGTTTCGATTTTGGGCAGAACGTGTGCCACTGAGGTTGAGGCAGAGGATGACGTTTTTGGCCTGGGGGTTGTATTTGCCGATACATAAGGCGCTGGTGGGTAGGAAGACGGGATTGCACAGGGACGTGAGTTTGGAGTATCACGCTTTGACTTCGGTCATGTGGTGGGGAAGGCTGGTGAGTGATTTTGTGTGCAGCATGAATGTCTAGTTTGACTTCCTTCTAGATTGTTGGGCTAAACGTGATTATATGTATGATGGTGTGATGGCATCAACAAGTTTCCGGTCACCATCAAGCGGATGAGATTTTCGTTGAGCCAGTTGCACGTGTGGCATCCGCCTGATCATTTTCCACGGTGGGAGGATGCAAACGACCGCAAAGCCCTGGCGATGAGCAAGTGGGGCAACGGCGAGAGGCATGGGATCCGCGGGCACCTGTATGAGGTGTATCACCGCATGGAAAGGAAGTGCACTCCAACCGGTTTCCGAACGCCACAGTCGAAGCCGTCCGAGGACGAGATGACTGTCACCGGGCAGTATGTGCAGCAGGGTTCCCGTCCTTCGCGTAAGGTGATATTCTGGATCTTCGGCGGGGCGTTCCTGGCGGGGGACAGCAGGGGAAACGTGGGCATTGCAGAAAAAATGGGCATGATGTGCTCTGGCAATGACGTAGAGGGAGACGACGACGACGGGCCGCGGGACGTGTTCGTGCCAGATTATCGACTCGTGCCAGAGCATCACCTCGACGACGCGATACACGACATCACGCTCGCGTACGAGTATCTGATATGCGAACGAGGCGTGCGGCCTGAGGATGTGACGTTGGTGGGAGTGAGTTCGGGCGGTGGGCTTGTGGTGCTCTTGTTGCAGGCGCTGGAGAAAGCCTGGAGGGAATCCGATGGAAGAAAGGGGTCCGTTCCGATGCCTGCGGGTGGTGTGATGATGGGACCGTTTGTGGATTACACCGAGCCTAAAGGGTCCATGAAGGAATATATCAAGCACGACTTGATTGTCAACCAGGTAGGTTTGTTATTTTACATTCTTTTGTTGGCATTTGTTACCGCGAGAACCAATACATTTATGCCTTGACAGTCTGTTTATGATGAAGGCATCCCATACCTAGAGCAAGTTCTCGGGTCTCATGAAAATCGCGTTAGGGCATCTCCAGGTAGGATCAATGGTTGCTGAAGCCAGTGACCAAATGATGATATTGCCACTTGGTGCAGTCTCATAAGAATGTTTGATATCTATATTGCAGTTTATGGAAACTTCCAAGGTCTTCCACCCCTCTGTATTTGCGTGAGTGAGCATGAGGTTGTGTACGACCAAGCGATGACTCTAGCTAGACGGGCTAAAGAACAGGGTGTGGATGTGACGGTTGGAGTTTGGAAGTACATGTAAGACTTCTCGGGGGACGCCAATCATTTGCATTTGAATGGAGTATGACTCACCTCTCAGTTGTGTTTCATGACAAAACCAGGTGCCATGTGTTTCCACTGTTGTGCCCATTTTTACCCGAAGGCCAAGAATGCTTTAACTTCATGTGCCAATGGATTAAGGAGCGATAATCATGACCTCTTCGCAAATGGGCTTAAAAATAAGGTTCGAGGTTTGAGGTATCTGATGGTATGTGGCAATTTGATTGGATGCGGAGTGCAGTTGACTGAGAGAGCATGGAAGAGAGGGAGGATGTGGTGGACGGCCTGGTGCAAACCAATCCTGAGTGTTTGGACAGATAGCTCACATGCATGGCAAATGGCAAACGTGTGACAAGTCATACCGATCCTCCCCAAAAGTGCAAAAGTGCAAAACAAAAATCTGTAATAATTAACCTAGATGTACATTTCTAAGTGCAAGGAGTTTTGTCTGTCTGATCACTGCTGCACTGTTGATGCGCAAATTCTTCATTAGACATTATCAAGCATGCAAACAGGCTCAGTAAAAATCCCAATTAATTGTTGTGAGTCTGCGTAACTCTTGATCCTGAATCTTCCTGATCATCTCCTCATGGAGTTATAACCCTCCGCATATTACTTTTCGGTCATGACATATTATTATAACAATTGACCAAGAACATGCTGAATAGGTAATAACACAATTTGACTGAGATCTTTGAATCACATGTCTTGATGATAATCAGAGAATGATAGGAAACTTTTATCCTAGCAGCACAAGTAGGGACAATCTTTTTGAGATGTGAGATTTTTAATATGAAACCTGGTGTATTCCCCATGTGGCCATGAAATAGTTTGACAGCTGAAGAGGAATTTCTAATCTATTTCATACCTACACATGATATGATATCAGACAACCAAGATGCCACAAGCAGAGATACCACAGAAAGCATGTGGGCCAAATTCAGTCTCACCTTTTTGAGAGGTTGAAACAAACAAAGAAGTGCAGAGTCCACTGGAGGTTCCTATTTGACAGATATTACCCTAATGGTTGAACTTAATTGCACAATGCGTAACTAAACATGTCAAATGGATAACTTCTGCCGCTACCACCCCCTAGAAATTTGACCATGTGTTAGCATCAGGAAATGTGTTGGTGTTCAATGGGTGAGAGGTGTCTCGTAGAAGTAATCAGTGCTGCTGCCTGTCAAGCAAGCCTCAGAACCCTCTCCAAAGCTCATCATTGTTGCC